>CAJHNH020000342.1:160000-242500 GCA_905116865.2 Candidula unifasciata | reverse complement strand
AAGATATTTGTTGTATTTACTCATTTAGCTTTTACGACATGCATGCCAAGGTGCAGGGTGTTGATTCTCTCCCTCCCATTACATGACACAAGGATTAACGATGTTCTTCTTCTTCTAGCCGTTCAGCAGCTGTACACTTTAGTGAACAATTATTGTTGCTCGCCTACTTCTGAACTTCGAATCTTGTCACCAGAACGTTGCGTGCGCATCCGTTTTACAGATCTGGCTTATTTGTATACACGTCTCTCATGACGATGCACCGCGGCTTCGAAAGTAACACATCTAAATAATTGCCCTTTAGTGAATGTTGTTAGGGGGACATTCCATCCCCCCCCCCCCCCCCCCCCCCCCAGAAAGCCGAATGGGCCCCAGGACCCACAAGAGGAAAATGTACAAAAGAAACGAAACCCACAAGGAGAAAATGTATATAAGAAACAAAATATTACCCAACCTGTAATTGTTTAGTGAGACGGGGAAACACTTTCTCCGGGTCCTTGATTTCATGGTTGAAGTTTATGGTCACAATTTCTCCCCGATTGTCTCTGAGAAAAGTCCGCAGCTGTTTTATAATGGTACAAATGCTGCCACCACACATGAAGGTGTGACACGTACCTAGGAGGCCACACGTGTCGTAGCAAGGGTCGATATCTAGGTGACGAATTCCTGCAAAATGATAGAAATTCACTTTTAAGTAAAGAAAAGAACCTTTTCTCTGCGTTCAGGTCGTTAGGCATATAGGACAAGATCTATATTTTATAGACCGATCGGCACCTGGTAGGTGATGTAGTCAGCACTACATCAACCGTATTTACTTCCCAGGACTCTTCTTGGTACCCATACAATGCTGGTTCCGTCTGGGAGCAAACGTCATTTAAAAATAAAAAAAAATAAAAAGACGTCCGGTACCGTCAAGACCCGAACCCACGACATTCCGATAAGCAGACGAGCCTCTAGCGGCTACAAATAGGCGGCTCCCGAAAGTTAACTATTCACAGTTATTAAATCGCGCCTCCGCTGAACAGAAGGAATTAAATAATAAGACGTAATCATTAAAGTGAATCTTTTGGAGAAAACTTGACAAATTCCGGTGGGTCATGAGGTGAGGAAAAGATGCTGGTATCGGACAGAACACACATTTAGGAAATTTGTTTAGAATGTAACTAAAATTTCATACGCAATTAATCGTATAAGTCATCATCAGCTCTCTGGCAACTGGCCACTCGTTATTTTACAAATCTGCGATTCACAACACAAACCCCGTTGGGCACAGTCCATTATCATTTCAAATGAAATCCGAAGCTCACAGAGTCGCGCCATGCACTCAACTTAGTGTCTGGGTGACGTACCTATATATTTTGACTCTACACATGGAGGAAAATGCAACAGCTAACTTTTGACAGAAGCAAAAGCTTGCGACTACTAAAAACTAGCAATCATTCCTTTATGCTATATTGATCAGAAATCGAGGAGCAGAATTTAAAATGGTTTGGTCATCACGTTAGAATGCAGCCATAATAACTACATCTAAAGAGATCTCATGTCCCCCCCCCCCCCCCCCCCCCCCCCCCCACGCAAAAAACACAAACAAAAACAAAAGAAAAGAAGTACTGATGACGTCAAAGACATTACATCGATAGCTGAAACATAAATTGTTTATTCCCGGGCCGCTGACAGGCAACAATGGAATTTGACTGTGAGGATGATGATGATGATGATCATGTTGAATGTTAAGTTAAGAATCGACGCCACAGAGCTCGGGATACTCCTATATGCGCTCCGTGCCCATCTTCAGCAGCAAGCGAAGAGTTCCAATTCTGATTGCACCAGTAATTGATTGTACGTCCGTCTGTCCTTTCCACTGAGTGTTTAGCGTCGACCAGATGATGATGATGATGATGATGATGTGATGATGATGATGGCGATGATGATGAAGGTGATGCAGATGATGACACCAACTCACCAAGCTCTAACTGCCTGGATATATTCTCCGCGTGGTTTCTCAACAAACAGTTGAGCAAACCAAATCCGCCAGCAAAACCGGCACCAGCATTGTGTAGCCCTGCCAGTGTCACCTGATCAACACGCAGACTGCAGAACCTGTTGACCCACACAACAGCATAGCATTTGTCAGATATTTATCTATGAACTATTAAAAAACTGCTTCCTCATAGCGTTTCCTGATAAAACTCAGACGGAAAGTCCTGTTGTTCATCCACTACTGGACTTTGGTCTTGTTACATAATTTACTTGAGTTTTGCGTGTTATTTTTATGCAGACAGTTACTTCCTCGCCTCTCATGCAGATGCAGTCTGATTTTGAAGGAAACACTCCTAGTAGGTAGCCTTTTACGACATGCTTTGTAGGGGGCAGTTGGTCTATTTCCCCCACCCCCATCTTCGAAACCAACACATGAATCTTTGCAGTTAGCCATACTTCCAGGTCTGACTGACCTGGAAGTATGGCTAAGCCCCACTCTGGCTTTTGCCAGGGGCCGCAATATAGGCAGGCCATCAATATGGCCAATTGTCTGAACGCGGTTTCTGGGACCTCTCCACGGTGATCCTCATCCACATGGTGGCACTTTGTGTTATCGGGTGTTTATCGCTTGTGTGATGTCCTAGTGGGGTAGAAAGTCATTCAGTCAGTCTTCTATGGCATCACAACTCTTCTCCTCTAAGTAGGTTTACCTTTTAAGTTGATGAACTGTTTCTTTGTCCTCATTTTGTTTAGTATGACCTCATTTCTGATTGTTTCTCTTCTGTCACTCCTGCATCCATTCTCAGAAATCTTATTTCCATTGTAAGTAGTTTTCTTTTATGGTTTGTTGTGAATTAGCATGTCTGGCACTGATAGCAAGGCTTGGGAATGAATATTCTTTGTATGAGATGTTTGTTTGTGCTGAACGGGATTGTCTTGTGTTGTAAGATATAAGCTAGACGTCCCAATACTTGGTTATCTTTACTGGATTGTATGTTAATATCGTCCCACAATTTCTGGTTTTAACTTTGTAAAACTGTTATAACTGAGCCACACTAATTCGTTGTGAGGTAACTCGCTGTTCTATTGTAGAATACTGGAAGAATTGTTTGCTGGTAATTCCTTTTTAATAGTTATTTTTTTAATCGATGTTATATAAAACTATGTTTTACCGTGGTGAATTTAAGTAATGTGGGGTATATAATACACTGCACAGTTTATTACCGGCTATATTTCAATTCATCAAGGCGTGTGCTTTTACAGAATTATATCAACATGTAATGAAAAAAAAAAAAAAAGGGGGTGAGGGGACGATTAATTCCACAGAAATACACATCCCGTGGTCTCTGTCGATATATTGTTCGTGAACTTCGTGCGATAACTTGAACAAAGTATCGAAGAAAACCATGTGATGTGAATTTAACAGGAATTAATTTAGTCATTAGTAAAATGAATCGTCCTCCTCGAGTTAAAAAAAAAAAAAAATTACAAATAGGAAGAACCAAACATAGTTATCTCAAAGACCTGCTGTCTCCGTTACATTTGCCACTGGGCGTTCTCTCCATCATCCAGTCGGCCTCTCCACACAAATACCAAGAACAGAGGTGAAGGTCATCTGTGTGAAAGGGTCCAAGCATAACATCATCGAACTTCCAGAATTGCAAGCCTTTTACAAATATGGCACCCTTGATGCTCCACTGAACAGCGGCGTTCAGTTGGCAGGGAAGACCTTTGTCTGTCAAATTGCCATCTGGGTGGAATTGTGATGTTTCTGTGCTGAGTTTCCAGATCTGACATCCTGGCAAATAGATAAAGAACATCGATATATATATATAATATATATATATATATATATATATATATATATATATATATATATATATATATATATATATATATATATATATATATATATATATATATATATATATATATATATATATACACTGTGTGTCTGTGTGTTGTGCAGCTACCCTGAAATATGACTTCGCCTGCAGCACCTTGTGCTTTCATACTCAATATATATATCATATTATGTATATATATATATATATATATATCTTCGTGTATATATATATAATCGGTCATCCTGCCTCTCTTTCCTTGTACCATGCCTTCTGTTTTAGTTTTTTTTCCAATCCGTCGTGGCGCTTGATATGACCAAAATATTTTAGCTTCCGAGACAAGATGCTGTTTACCGGACAATTTTCCCAGATGTGAGGATTATTATATTATTATATTTTATATTATATTATACATTTATCACAAGTTAAATGTTAGTTGTGTATCCTTTACATGACATCGCAGAACCAGCCCCAGCATTTGTTGACTGATGTTGTTTTTCAAGCCACATTTACGTTCAGTAGTTTGCCATTACTTTCTGGACGGTTGGCTTCGCAATGTCACTATCGAAACCAACGCAATATGCAAGGCCAGCAGCTGGGATCGAACCTGACACTACGGCATTATGGAGCGAGTTCGCAACGCCTAAGCCATATATTTACATGACTAAAAACTGAAAAATACTGACAGTAAAGAGCAGCGGTTCTCAACCCCTGGGTCGCGACCCCTTTTTTGAGGGATGGGGGATGGGGTCGAACGACCCTTTTACAGGGGTCGTCTAAGACGGTCGAAAAACATATTTTATTGAAGGTGTGAAGGAAAAAAAATTGTGTTTGGGGAGTCGCCCCAGCATGAGGGAACTTTATAAAAGGGTCGCGGCTTCAGGAAGGTTGAGAGCCACTGGTAAAGAGCAATGTGACCCACCTGCAAACACAAGTATACGATCGGCCCAATTAATGGCCGCATCCACGTGGCAGGGCAGAGCCAGGTCTTGCAGTGAACCCTGACTCTGGTACTCTAAGACTTGTCTGTGTTTTGAGGTATTCTGATATCTGGGAAATGGAGATGTGTCTATGATAGAATTCTGGGAAATGGAGACTGTGTCTATGTTAGAATTCTGGGAAATGGAGATGTGCCTATGTAGAATCCTGGGAAATGAAGATGTGTCTGTGTTAGATTTCACAATAACTGGAGGTATATTGGTGTCAGGATGAACGTTGACCTGGGTAGTCTAAGACTTGTCTTTGTTTTGAGGTATTCTGATATCTGGGAAATGGAGACGTGTCTATGATAGAATTCTGGGAAATGGAGACGTGTCTATGTTAGAATTCTGGGAAATGGAGATGTGCCTATGTTAGAATTCTGGGAAATGGAGATGGGTCTATGTTAGAATTCTAGGAAATGGAGATGTGCCTATGCTAGAATTCTGGGAAATGGAGACGTGTCTATGTTAGAATTCTGGGAAATGGAGATGTGCCTATGCTAGAATCCTGGGAAATGAAGATGTGTTTGTGTCAGATTTCACAATAACTGGAGGTATATATGTGTCAGGGTGAACGCTGACCTTGGTAGTCTAAGACCTGTCTGTGTTTTGAGGTATTCTGATATCTGGGAAATGTAGATGTGTCTGTGTCAGGTGTGTCAAACCAAAAAATCTCTTGTCTATTAGGCTTGTGTTCTCAGCACTCCGCTTTATGGCAGTGGAACTAGGAGAGAGGCGGCTAAATAGCTTTCACATGCGATGCCTAAGAAGAATATTTGACATGAAATGGCAGGACAAGATCACAAACACTGAAGTATTGAAAAGAGCAGGTATTACAAAAGTCTTCTCAATGCTCAGGAGACGCCGTGGCAGAGCGGCTAGAAGCTCGCTGCGGATCGGGTTCACTCCCTGGCTGAGCCGGACTGTTTTCAAAAACGCCCTTAGCTCCTAGGTCGACCCAGCCTTGAGTGGTTACCGGGTGAAGTCCCGGGAAGTAAAGGCGGCCGGCGTGGTGCTGACTACATTACTAATCTTTGTGCCGATTGGTCTATAAAATATAGGTCTAGCCCTATTTGCCTTATACACCTAAAGGCGTGGGAAAAGTTCCTTTAGTTTTTTTTTTTTTTTTTTGTTTACCTCTCAATGCTCAGTAAACGAAGGCTAAGGTGGCTTGGTCACACCTGAAGAATGGCCTGGGCTAGCAAGTTCGCTCGTATCCGGCCACTGTGACCCCTTGCTGATATTTGAAGCTAATGTTTTAAAAATGCCGTTCAGTTAATATTGTTTTGCTGGGTGAATTCTAAATACAGCTTGAGGATAATGGTGATTGCGATGATGGTGATAATAATAATGACGATGATGAAGATTTTGATTATGATAATGATGATTATAATGAGGATGATAATGAGGAGATGATAATAATGATGACAATTATAATGATGACGATGATGATCATATTGATAATTATGATAAAAATGAAAATGAATGATGAAACCGCTTTCAAAATCAAGCAAAGCATTCTGCTATGAAATCGCCTGCAGCAGTCTTACGTCTCTGGTATGTCGGAGTTGTTGAACTAAGTTGATATCCTAAACAGACATCCTTTATATCCATGCAGCGCCGATGGTTCACGGCTGCAATTTTTTACGGAGATCCTCGGGTATCGTCGCCAGAGCTATTGAGTTCGTACTCTGTGCAACGCTCTCGGCTGGCAGCTAGCAGAGAGAGACTGAGCCATATGAGATAAACCCCGTGCAATGACTGATCCTCTCATCCTGACCTTTGACCTTTGGGATCTGCTTCTAATTGGTTCTCCCCGTTTATGTATTAATCCTACGGACAGCAATACTGTGAGGTAAGTTGGAGGCGGGGGTGGGGTGGGGAGGGGGTGATCACCCCCACTTTGAAAGATAACTCACTCACCTGTAATAGTAGCACCCTTTGAGGAAATAGACACTTCCATTTGTGAAAGAAAAGGCAGCGTCCACGTTGTTAAGACTTTTGGGATCCAACCCTAGCTGCCTGATTGGTCCAACCTTGGCCTCGCTTTCATAAATACTATTGTACTCAATGTACTCGTCGTTACTGAGAAAAAAAGTCCGACCATCTTCGTTTAAAGAAAAGGCCGCATCAATTCTTCGACATTTTTTGGGGCTCTTAGTTTTGGCGGTCTCGGTGTATGGAAATAATTGTAGTAATAAAAAAGGCAGCCTGTAAAGTTCTTTCTTGACGAACCATTTTGTGCGTCAATGTTAGTGCCTGTAACTGCGTCAGGGACTATAATGATGTGGCTTCTGGAATATTCAGCCACCTATATATGCGTGTAGCAGCTGTTCGAAACTTCTCTAAGTTGTTAAATTGGAATTGATCTGGAAATTTAAAACAATATATTAGGCATACATACATAACTATTGAGAAAAAGGCATCCTAGTAGATAAACAAACACGTGAAAATTAGATTTGTATGTAGATTCATGTGTCACGTAACAGACCAAGCCACCCCTTCATTTTGGACTCATCTAGAATCCGCCATCTCTATGTAAATTTCCCCCCTGAAATAGACTGGATGTGTATTGGAGCCGCAGGATTCCGCCTTAGACCATTGCGAACCGACTCCAACATTTATAACTACTTCAGGAGTGCTGTTGTTTTATCAGGAGAAATCCTTACCTAGGCACGTGACACGAGCAGTATGTGACATCGTGGATACCCAGAACGATAGTTATATAACTACATGGATAATGACACCAGCGGTTCGCTTGCAGAGCCGCTCTTAGAATACATATATACAAACTTTGTTTTCAAAGGGTCACAAATTAGGCCCGCAGGCCCGTCTTATATTCGGCCCTTGCAGTGCCTCTTTGGTCTACCATGCCTTGTGACTTACATAATAATGGTATTTAAAAGTAATGTTAAGGAGCGGAGGGAGAGGGAAGAAAAGGGGTCTTTCCTTGAAACCCTCTTTGCCTGTCAATAATTGTGGAGATAGTGTCTGCAGATTCTAGTTTTAATTTTTTTTTTTCTTCTATTTCAGTATCATCTGGCTGGGTACCGCTGAATTAGACACGTTGATTAGAGATCAAGCTGAATTAGATATGTTGATTAGAAATCAAGCGATTGTAGATAAACGGATCTAGAGCTGCCACGATGCACAGATCATTAGAAACACAGGTCCGTAGACAAACTAATCAATAGTAACATGCTGATAGACTTGGCTGCCGCTGCTTCTCTGGGTGGTGAGCTACTCTGTTATAGTTTAAATGTAGCGAAGGATCTCTAGGATCAAATGGATAGTTCAATAGAAAAGTGGTTCTCAAACTATTTTCCCCCGCTGCGCCCTTGTCGGGCTAAATGTTTGTTTGCGGCACACCTACCCTTAAAGCTGTTTGAATACTTGGAGGAGAGGGGGGTGGGGTGTGGGGAGAGGGAGAGAACAGTGCATATGTAATGTTCAGTTGTTTTTAACGCAATAAAATAAACTGGAAAATTTTTTCTTTATCGCTGCGATACCCGGCATACGCTCGCGGCACTCCAGGGGACTACGATACTAAGTTTTATTACCGCTGCAATAGAACATGCCAGAATAACTTTTTCAACGTCGGGCGAGTCGAGGGTCTGGATGATAATCAACAATCAGGAGAAGAGAAAAAACAAAGAAAGGGGGGGGGGGTGGGGTGGGGGTGGGGAAGAGACATAAGCGGAAGTTGAATCAAGCTTCCACGGGTACTATGAGCATGCCGACTTTTCGATGGCTACTGAGGAAGGAGACGGAGCAGGTGTGGAAATGTCCGAAGTGCTGTGATGTCAATTCTTGATCGATTTATTCATTCATGCATTTGAAAATTACTACAAGAGCTTTTGTCTGGTGGTACGTAACGGTGCGCAGTGTTGACACCTTTTTAGCCCCCCCCCCCCCCCCCCCCCCCCCCCCCGCAAAAAAAAGCTATAGAGTAATAGACCTTGAGGTGAGTACCGGCAACTTTTTGAGACACACTGTTATGGTTATCGGCAATCTTTTTTCCAGGCGGAAAAAAAACACACCTGATTATTACACTCACACATAGAAACAAACAAGGCGTAATATGCACCAATAGCCACAAGTACAAAGAATCATTCATAATTAATACGCAGGTCCACAGAAACAAACATTAAAGGACCTGTGCCTACAAACATATAAAAGTAAAGGACCCTTTCCCACGCTTTTCAGGCGTATTGGGTATATAGGGCTAGACCTATGTGGTCAGTTTGACGTTAGTCTCTCATCCACAAGTTTGTTGGGCTGGTCGACTTTCCTTAAGGTTACGGGTGTGTCCCGCTCTGTTGTTTGGTTTTTGCGTGTCTTGCATTTACGTTTGCATTCCGAAAAAGAGAATGCCTATGACATACGTTCTAGCACTCTCTAGGGGGGTTTTGTTAGACCGAGTTTCTCCATGTTTTTGGAGTGTTAAAAGCGCTGCGTGCTGAAAAATACAACACGCGATATGAATGGCATAAACGACTGACTTTCTACCTCACCATGACATCACACAAGCGATAAACACCCGATGACACAAAGTACCACCATGTGGATGAGGATCACCGTGAAGAAGTCCCAGAAACCGCGTTCAGACATTTGGCCATATTTATGGCCTGTCTATATTGTGGCCCCTGACAAAAGCCAGGGTGGAGCTTCAAATAACAATAAATTTCATCCTAAAAAGGACGTATGAATGATATGAACCATATTATGAACGGCATAGCGGAACACCCCTATATAACCGTGTGCGAAGGTAACGGAGCTCGGGAACTACCAATCAAAAGTGGAGGTAGTGTGTAAATGGGCGGTTTCTATGAAGACTAACGTCGAACTAACCGACCTATATTTTTTAGACTAAACGGCACTTGGTAGGTGATGTGTTCAGCATCATGCCGGCCGCCTTTACTTCCTAGCACTGCACCTGGTACCCATTCAAGGCTGGGTCGACCTGGGAGCTAAGGTCTTTTTTTTTTCAAAGTCCAGCCCCCTCAGTAACCGAACCCACTACCTTCCGATCCACGGGCGCGCGTTTAGCCGCCAGACCACACACATATAAAGATAAATATATAAATAAGCATATAACCTGATACATAGCCACATACTTACACAGGTGCAGTAATACAAAGACAGAGACTTACATAGAAACATATATGCGTATACTGTAAAGCGGCCGCTCCGCCCACATATGGCAGCCTTCAAGTTACGCGCAAGAACACATCAAAATAATTAGAACTTGGTTTAAACCAGTGTTATTCACCCTTTGCACATGCAAGGACTGGCAAACCAATGAAAAAACTGATTCGCTAAACATCTGAAAGCTCCATAGCAGTTTATATGTTAAATCCGATGTCACAAAGTTGCAGTTTTACAGCTCATGCGGTATCTATTATTTCTTAGAGGTTAGACAGTCTATCATGGCAAAGACATGAAACCAAACAAAAGGTACAGCTAAACAGCTTCAAATTATCACAAACGACAAGTGAAAGTTGCAGCTAGAAGGCATCCATCAGTACGTTACATGAATAGACAATGCCACAGATACAAACAGGAATGTAGACAATCAAGTATCAATCCTCAGTGTAGTGAAGTTATGAAAATATCATGAACAGATCTATGCCCAAGGCAGTGAAGCTATGAAAATATCATGAACAGATCTATGCTCAAGGTAGTGCGACATCATAAAGCCATTATATGCTGTAATCAGTCACCCAGCAGATCCTTCACAGAACGTTGCTCTCCTCACGGCACGATGGAAAGTATCTCTTTATTTAGCCTTTTTTCCAGCCCTGTGTGCTTTCATAGCCAATGCATCGCCAGTGATGTATTCGCTATGAAGCCACTACAAGCTTAGACAAAAATTATCTTTTTTTGCGCACCGCCAGGTCATTTCTACGAACCGCAATTAGTAAATATTCCACAAGTTGAAGAACACTGGTTTAAACAGCAGATGCACGACAAATGGTGGGTGTTTAAAGTCAATTAAAACAGTCTAAGTAACACGTTACAGACGCAGTCGGAAGTGCCAGAACTTGAGTCACCTGTAATTAAACATCAAGGCGGTGTTAACTTTCAATGTGCACACCCACACGTGCATTTATATATATATATATACAAAGATTTGGGAGCACCCACACGCCTACCTACGCTCGCACATACTGGCAGACTAGCAGGCAGACAGACAGACAAACAGACAGACAGAGGACAATTAGACAGACAGACAGACAGACAGACAGATGCATGTTTAATTAAAGGGGGAAAAAGGAAAGCATAACAAGAAAACATTAGGACAACACTTTTTCTTCTTCTTCTTCTTCTTCTTCTTCTTCTTCTTCTTCTTCTTTCTCTTCTTCTTCTTCTTCTTCTTCTCTTCTTCTTCTTCTTCTTCTTCTTCTTCTTCTTCTTTCGTCTTCTTCCTTCTTCTTCTTCTTCTTCTTCTTCTTCTTCTTCTTCTTCTTCTTCTTCATCTTCTTCTTCTTCTTTTTTTATTTCTCTTCTTCTTCTTCTTCTTTTTCTTCATCTTCTTCTTCTTCTTTTATTTATTTCTGTTCTTCTTCTTCTTCTTTTTTTTTCTTCTTCTTTTTCTTTTTCTTCTTTTTCTTCTTCTTCTTCTTCTTCTTCTTCTTCTTCTTCTCTTTTCTCCTTTCTCTTCTCTTCTTCTTCTTCTTCTTCTTCTTTCTATCTTCTATTCTTCTTTCGTCTTTCTTCTTCTTCTTCTTCTTCTTCTTCTTCTTCTTCGTACCTTCTTCTTCTTCTTCTTCTTTCTTCTTTCAAATCTTCTTCTTCTTCCGTTTTTTTATTTCTCTTTCTTCTTCTTCTGCTTTTTCTTCATCTTCTTATTCTTCCTTTTAGGTATTTCTGTTCCATTCTTCTTCTTCTTTTTTTTTGCTTCTTTCTTTTCTTCTATCTTTTTCTTCGTTCTTCTTCTTCTTCTTCTTCTTCCTTCTTCTTCTTCGTCTTCTTCTTCCTTCTTCTTTCTTCTCTTCTTCTTCTTCTTCTTCTTCTTCTTCTTCTTCTTCTTCTTCTCCTTCGTCTTCTTCTTCTTCATCTTTTCTTCTTCTTCTTTTTTATTTCTCTTTCTTCTTTTCTTCTCTTTTTCTTCATCATCTTCTTCTTTTTCTTTATTTATTTCTGTTTTCTCTTCTTCTTTCTTTTTTTTTCTTCTTCTTTTTCTTCTTCCTTTTTTCTTCTTCTTCTTCTTCCTTCTTCTTCTGCTTCTTTTTTTTTCTTCTTACTTTTTCTTTTTCCTTCTTCTTCTTCAGCTTCTTCTCTTCTTTTTTTTATCTTTCTTCTTTTTCTTCTGCTTTTTCTTCTTCTTCTTCTTCTTCTCTTCTTCTTCTTCTTCTTCATCTTCTTCTTTCCTTTCTTCTTCTTTCTTCTTACCTTCTCTCTTCTTCTTCATCATCTTCTTCTTCTTTTTTCTTTTCTCTTCATTTGCTTTCTTCTTCTTTTTCTTCATCTTTTTCTTCTTCTTCTTCTTCTTCTTTCTTCTTCTTCTTCTTCTTCTTCTTCTTCTTCTTCTTTCTTCTTCTTCTTCTTCTTCTTCTTCTTCTTCTTCTTCTTCTTCTTCTTCTTTCTTCTTCTTCTTTCTTCTTACTTCTCTTCTTCTCTTCTTCTTTTTTTATTTCTCTTCTTCGTCTTTCTCTTTTTCTTCAATCTTCTCTCTTCTTCTTTTATTTATTTCTGTTTCTTCTTCTTCTTCTTTTTTTTTTCTTTCTTTTTTTTTCTTCTTTTTTCTTCTTGCTTCTTCTTCTTCTTCTTCTTCTTTTTTTTTTCTTCTTCTTGTTCTTCTTCCTTCTTCTTCATCTTCTTCTTCTTCTTCTTTTTTTTCTTTCTTCTTTTTCTTCTTGCTTTTTTCTTCTTCTTTTTCTTCTTCTTCTTCGTCGTTCTTTCAATCCTCTATCTGCAATACATTAAGAAAATCCATAGCTTCTTCCAGTTCTTTTACTACTAAAAACATGCGCTGGAGGCAGGCATAGTGATAATCACCATTGGTAAATAAACACTTACCAATGCTAAACTAATGTTTAAAAGAATTCTCCAAAACAGAGATGGAATCAAACATCACACAGTAACGATTTGAATTCCACAGGGTTTATGTTTTACGCACAGTCGGCGATGTCCAAAACCGAACAAGCTCGACTACATCAGGGGTTAAGTGAGGGCGGATGAATCACAGAACGGAAGAAGTACTCTTTCCGTGAACAGCCAACAGTGCTTAACATTTGAACTTGTTATCCAGGGACAAATGCTTGTCGTTTAAACGTGGATTGTTTTACAAGTGCTACTAGCTATACGAACAGAATGTGTTAAAACTGTATACCTTTGAAGGGCGTACTGTTTCCGTGAACAGTCAACGATGTTTAATATTTTAACTTGTTATTATCCAGGGCCCAATACTTGTCGTTAAAATGTGGATTGTTCCACATTGTCTATTGCTAAATAGATAGAACATGTTAAACCTCATACCTTTGATATTTCGTTTTTGTTTTATTCATTCTTTTTATCTTCTACAGTGCTCACTTTCTCTGTCTCCTCCTCTTCTCTGTTCTTTTCTTCCCCTCACCCACCCCAGCCTCTTCCCCATCTCCTCCTCCCAACTCCTCCCTTTCACGTCCTCCTTCTGTCTCATCCCCTAATATTTCTCTTCCTCCTCCTTCGTTTTGTCTTCTTTCTTCTTAGTCTTAGATTGCAAGTGGTAACATTTGCGCTTTTTAAAATGTTTGATTAGAAAATTATTATTGACATTAAAGATGAGTATTCACTTTATTGCATGAGATATCCTACATTGCTCGGTCACTGTAGCTGGCCAGTTGCACCAGCGTTGCGCGAAGTACGATTTCCAGTACTCCAACGTGATCCTAAAGGCTCAGTTCGTATATGGACTTTATAATTTTTTAAGACACCAAGTAGTTTTGAAACTGAGTTGATTGATTTATAATATTTGAGGACACCAAGCAGTTTTGAAACTGAGTTGATTGATTTATAATATTTGTGGACACCAAGTAGTTTTGAAACTGAGTTGATTGATTTATAATATTTGTGGACACCAAGCAGTTTTGAAACTGAGTTGATTGATTTATAATATTTGTGGGCACCAAGTAGTTTTGAAACTGAGTTGATTGATTTATAATATTTGTGGACACCAAACAGTTTTGAAACTTAGTTAATTAGTACTTGTAATAATCAGGATTTTGTAGCTTGAACAATCACGAAAACAGAACAACGCTGCCAGCTTGGTCTGGAGAGTGATTCCGTTTTGCCTTGGCCAATATCAGACCAAGAATAGCAGATATCATCAAAACTAAACAATGTCAACAATCACATTAATATTTGTACACGAAATTGCCAGTGGCTGGTGGCTATTTGACACTTTGAATTATGTGCGTGTTTTCCCCCAAGCTCTTATTAGCAGTAATGAATTTCATTTTTTGGATTGGGGATGGGGTGGGGGTCCCCCTCTCCTCTTTTTAATCACATGTTGTTATTTTGAGGGAGTAGAGAGGGGGTGCATAGGTCTTGCCTAACATAGAAAGAAAAGGGGGAGGGGGGGGTTGGTTGGGCACTTCTCCAGAGTATCGGGCAAACATCATGATCATTCCGCTGTTAAGCTTAGTCATGTCAACATAATGTCCTGTGCCGAACGACATGATCACTTCGCTCTTAAGCTTAGTCATGTCAATATAATGTCTTATTCCGAACGACATGATCACTTCGCTGCTTCGCTTAGTCGTGTCAGCATTATGTGATGTGCCGACAGGCGTAGGCTTTAATGTGTCTCCAAGTCACACAACCACTGGAATCACGGATCAGGTCAGTGTTCTGGTCTCAACCCCCCTCCCCTACCCCGCCCCCCCCCCTTTAGCATGCGCCAAGCCATCCAGGTATTTATCACTCTGCTTCCTCCTGCTCTCTTTCCATCAGTCTTCCCAGTCGTTACCAGGTTCTAGAGTCCCTTCTTTCTCAGATGACGGTCTGGAGTCACCTGCTACCCGTGACTCACCGGGAGCTGCTTGGTCTAGAGGCAGGGTGTCCACCTCGAGTTCTAGAAGTTCAGTGTTCAATGGGGATTGGGTAAGGGCTAGGATTTTTTCACGTGGACTTGGACTTCTAGTAATTCCCCCTGGTCTCTGGGTAGTGAGATCCGATGCCCGTGTGCACTGTTGCGCACGTAAAAAATCCTTTGGAAGTTGGAAATCGAAAAGAGTTGCCTAACGGCGCTGCCGGGACAAAATTTGGAGTTAAAAATCTACCCTAAGTATTTCAGGATCCTCGCCGGTGCTACAGAGCCTGTGCACTACGCTGAGCTCCTCGGACTCAGACTTGAGTTAGAAGAAGAACAGAGCACTTATGGGTTACCACCCGTGTGCCATGATGTTGATGCGTTGTTCAAAACCTCAAACCTCAAACATGACTCTCCTTACAGGGTCAGGCTGCCCCTGTGGAGCATACAGAGCCGGATTGAGACTTGATGAGGCCTCAAGCTTTTATAAAGCCCTGAGGCCCTCACCGTTTCAAATTACACCAGTTAATCTCAGAAAGCTTAAAAATTAATAAGTTAAAAAACGGTGGATGTTGACGCTTATCAGGCTGATTATTATTTTTTTTTTTTAAATAGGCTACAACAATTGAGATTTTTTTTTTTAAAGAACACCAGGCGATAGCATACTTCCTCTTCTTCTTTACGTCCCCTTTTACCGCGTCGGACGTCGAAGAAGATATAAGGTCCTGCTTCGTACTCTTCTGGCTGCTTCGGGTGTCGAGGAAGATATAAGGTCCTGCTTCATGCTCTTCTGGCTGCTTCAGGTGTCGAGGAAGATATAAGGTCCTGCTTCATGCTCTTCTGACTGCTTCGGGTGTCGAGGAAGATATAAGGTCCTGCTTCGTACTCTTCTGGCTGCTTCGGGTGTCGAGGAAGATATAAGGTCCTGCTTCATGCTCTTCTGGCTGCTTCGGGTGTCGAGGAAGATATAAGGTCCTGCTTCGTGCTCTTCTGGCTGCTTCGGGTGTCGAGGCTGTATGATGGTACTGAGAAGGGTCAGGTGCTGTATAATGGTACTGAGAAGGGTCAGGTGATGTATGATGGTACTAAGAAGGGTCAAGTGCTCTATGATGACACTATGAAGGGTCAGGTGCTGTATGATGGTATTAAGAAGGTTCGGGTGCTCTATGATGGTACTAAGAAGGGCCAGGTGCTGTATGATGGTACCAAGAACGGTAAGGTGCTGTATGATGGTACTAAGAAGGGTCGGGTGCTCTACGATGGTAGTGAGAAGGGTCGGGTGCTCTATGATGGCACTATGAAGGGTCAGGTGCTATATGATGGTACTAAGAAGGGTCGGGTGCTCTATGATGGTACTAATAACGGTCAGGTGCTGTATGATGGTAATAAGAAGGGTCGGGTGCTCTATGATGGTACTAATAACGGTCAGGTGCTATATGATGGTACTAAGAAGGGTCGGGTGCTCTATGATGGTACTAATAACGGTCAGGTGCTATATGATGGTACTAAGAAGGGTCGGGTGCTCTATGATGGTACTAATAACGGTCAGGTGCTCTATGATGGTACTAATAACGGTCAGGTGCTCTATGATGGTACTAATAACGGTCAGGTGCTGTATGATGGTACGAAGAAGTGTCAGGTGCTGTATTATGGTAGTAAGAACGGTCAGGTGCTGTATGATGGTACTAAGAAGGGTCAGCTGCTGTATGATGGTACTAAGAAGGGTCAGGTGCTGTATGATGGTACTAAGAACGGTCAGGTGCTGTATGATGGTACTAAGAAGGGTCGGGTGCTCTATGATGGTACTAAGAAGGGTCGGGTGCTCTATGATGGCACTATGAACGGTCGGGTGCTGTATGATGGTTTTAAGAAGGGTCGGGTGCTCTATGATGGCACTATGAAGGGTCAAGTGCTGTATGATGGTACTAAGAAGGGTCAGGTGCTGCATGATAGTACTAAGAAGGGCCAGGTGCTGTATGAGGTACTGAGAAGGGTCAGGTGCTGTATGATGGTACTGAGAAGGGTCAGGTGCTGTATGATGGTACTAAGAAGGGTCAGGTGCTGTATGATGGTACTGAAAAGGGTCAGGTGCTGTATGATGGTACTAAGAAGGGTCGGGTGCTCTATGATGGTACTAAGAAGGGTCGGGTGCTCTATGATGGCACTATGAACGGTCGGGTGCTGTATGATGGTTTTAAGAAGGGTCGGGTGCTCTATGATGGCACTATGAAGGGTCAAGTGCTGTATGATGGTACTAAGAAGGGTCAGGTGCTGCATGATAGTACTAAGAAGGGCCAGGTGCTGTATGAGGTACTGAGAAGGGTCAGGTGCTGTATGATGGTACTGAGAAGGGTCAGGTGCTGTATGATGGTACTAAGAAGGGTCAGGTGCTGTATGATGGTACTGAAAAGGGTCAGGTGCTGTATGATGGTACTAAGAAGGGTCAGGTGCTGTATGAGGTACTGAGAAGGGTCAGGTGCTGTATGATGGTACTAAGAAGGGTCAGGTGCTGTATGATAGTACTAAGAAGGGTCAGGTGCTGTATGATGGTACTGAGAAGGGTCAGGTGCTGTATGATGGTACTAAGAAGGGTCAGGTGCTGTATGATGGTACTAAGAAGGGTCAGGTGCTGTATGATGGTACTAAGAACGGTCAGGTGCTGTATGATGGTACTAAGAACGGTCAGGTGCTGTATGATGGTACGAAGAAGTGTCAGGTGCTGTATGATGGTACTAAGAAGGGTCAGGTGCTGTATGATGGTACTAAGAAGTGTCGGCTGCTGTATGATGGTACTAAGAAGTGTCGGCTGCTGTATGATGGTACTAAGAACGGTCAGGTGCTGTATAATGGTACTAAGAAGTGTCAGCTGCTGTATGATGGTACTAAGAAGTGTCGGCTGCTGTATGATGGTACTAAGAAGTGTCGGCTGCTGTATGATGGTACTAAGAAGTGTCGGCTGCAGTATGATGGTACTAAGAAATGTCGGCTGCTGAATGTTGGTACTAAGAAGAGAGGCTAGTTTCTCTCTTTTTCTCTCTCTCTCTCTCTATGTTCTCGCTACTTGGAACTGGTTCAGGCTTACCAGGTTTGACCTTTACTAAAAAGATGTCAACATAATTTATCCTTTCCTCGGGATACTTAGAAAATTTCAGATGTTGTCATTACGGTTTATTTGGGCATTGTTAGAGCTGCAAAGTCATTGACTTCTATCGGTGGCTTTGTCTGCTCTTCTTCGTCTTCTTCTTCTTCTTTCCTCTGCTCCTGGCATGCCTCACAACGGCAGGAAACGAATAGATCTTTGGAACGGGTGCTTCTGTTTGCTTCGTCTAGAATACTTTTTCAGTGATTTTTTTTTCTGTCTATTTCTGCGGTCCTAATTCTGCGTGTTCGACCTCCGGTTCTTTTACCATTGTATCTGTATAAAACTGCTCTCTGTGGTGCCTTGTTTGATGCTAATCTTGTTACATGTCCATACCATTTGATCTGTTGTAAACCGATAAAATTCAGTATAGGTTCTAGCTCGACAAAGCTAAACGAAAATAACGCATCCTGTCACCACTATTTTTGACTTGCATAAGCTCGTATTCCAGACACAGGTCGTCAAACAAAACCCATGTTTTTGCGCCTAAACAGGGCGTATACCAAGTTTAATGTATTCCAAAGCGAACGTATACCAAAGAGAAAGTATACGAGGTATCACTGTATATTGTTAAAGATGGGGACGATGTATCTTACAGATTTCGGGGTTAAAGGGGTGTGGGGAGGGGTGTGGGGACTAAGCCCCTAATTTAAGAAAGCTTCTGTCGTCCTAACCTCGCCGAGCTAATTTCTTTCTAGTTTAGCAGTTGTCACTAAGTCTTTAGGTTCACTTCTCATAGCAAACGATCTCGAACGACCTCGACTGTCAACTGCTAATTGATTTATCTGTATTTATAACAATCCAATGAAAACGTAATGGCTAGACTTTCGCCTGTCTGAGGATTGTGGATTCAAATCCGCATCGAGTAGGATTGTTTAGAAAAAAAAAAATTAAATCTCCGAGGTTGACTTATTCTAAAATATTTGAGGTTTTGAACAACGGATCAATATCATGACACAAGGGTAGTAACCCACAAGTGCTCCGTTCTTCTTCTACCTCAAGTCTGAGTCCGAAGAAGCTCAGCGTAGTGCATAGGATCTTAACACCGGCGAGGATCCTAAAATACTTTTGGTACATTTTTAACTCCAAATTTGGCCGGGCAGCGCCGTTAGGCTACTCTTTTCATTTTCAACTGCCAAGTAATTGTTTTCACTACCCAGAGACCAGGGGTAATTACTAGAAGTCTAAGTCCACGTGAAAAAATTGCAGCCCTTAACGGTGATTGAACAGGGAACCTCCAGCACTTGAGGCGGACACCATGCCTCGAGACCACGCAGCCCCTGATTGAAGCTCTAAGGCTGTTAAACACACAGACGCATTTAGCTCAAAAAACAGGAATTTCAGACCACCCCACCACACCCCCCCCCCAATCCCCTGTATTATTTGAACCTCTAGTAATTTCCGCCCCCCCCCCCCCTTTTTTTCCCCTAACGTACCGTCGTGGTAATGTGAGAGCAGACACTTCCGCGCCTTTCACACGAGGATATTTGCTCCCCAGTTGTTTCCAGTTACTTTTGGTTAAATGGTGTCATCAGAGCGTCAGTCTCTATCTGGCTTCTGCAACTTATTGTGCCACCCGTTGTTAGTAGTGTTACTGCCAGTGATTGGGCCGTCGCCTGCGCTATTCATGGTGATATTGCTGAACTAGTTCGTGTTTTAATAGCTGTTAAAGCTTTTGTTCAGCCATTAGGTCCTCAGTTGCTATTGCGATCTTGAAGCCTCGTCAACGTTGTCGGTACGTCTTCTTTGTCCATATCGCCATATGAAATGTTCCAGACCGTCATCCTGTTTTTGCTTATTTGGAATGTTTTTTTCCTGGACCAGGTGCATTTTCTTGCCAACCTTCCTTTTAAATATGAACAAATTTATTTAAAAAAAAAAAAAAAAAAAAAAAAGATTTCGTTGTCAGATTTCAGTATTGGTTTACAGAAAAGGAATTTCGTCGAAACCCTATGGAATGTTTGGGGGAGTTTAGAAAATGATGCTGGGAAAAAAGAAATTGGTGATAAAGCTGCTTCTAAAACCACTCATCATCAAGTGTCCTGCGAACTGGCGTAGGCGCTCATGCGTCTCCACAGATCACGATCTCTGGTTGCCTGGAACAGCTTTCTTGATATCCCTCTATGCCAACGCTTCAGCCCATCTCTTGGTCTGACTCTACCCCTCGGACTAATGTTCTCCAATGACTCTCTTCTCATGGTGTGGTCAAAGAACAGTGTTGTCTTTTTCACCAGCTTCTTTGAAGCAAGCATTGTAAGTTACTCTGGCCGTGCAAGGTATTTGTAACATTAGTCTCAGAAATCACATCTGTTGCTTCCAAATTCTTAATGTGTTCAATGACATACCTAGATTAGCTACCATACAGCTGAACAGGTTCTATTAAAAGTTTACACATGCCCGGCTCGCTAGCGTAGTTTGCTAAACCTGAATTCGCGACGACCGGGTGACAAACTCCAGTGGTCGGGGTTTACGCCCGGGTTTAGGAAAAAAAAAGCCACATTTCACCCAGATTTACGGTTATTTATCATGGAATCAAGGCAGAAGGGTTGCGATATCCATAGTACCGAGCCAAAGGGCACATGGTTTCTTTATATTGAAAATTAGCACACTGAGAAGAGTAATTTCAGGCAGGTAAGAGATATAGGTAGCAATGTGATCTCCCCCCTTTTCGAGGAATCTACCTCAATACCTGTATCATTCATGTCCCGTTTGTACATATATTTATACCATAGAGGCCAAAGCAAAAGTTTTGACATTCCTGCCTTGGTCGCGTCCTGGTTGGCAGTCGAAACAGTGCAAACTTCAGATACCTCTTTCAACCTGATGAAAAGTAACTGGAATCCCGTAAGTCAAAGCCAGTCAACCTGCCGCGCATATAGGGGTTGGTGCAGACGATGTAGTAACGAGGACAATTTCGAACAGGCGGCTGGGAGAGTAACGTTTAGCAAAAGCTCTGCTGCATGCATATACATATATATATATATATATATATATATATATATATATATATATATATATATATATATATATATATATATATAAGTTAATATCAAGAAAACAATCAGTCGTTCATTGTTTATTTTAAAAGGCATCCATGAAATTTTACACAAGAAAATTAAAGTGTTTAAATGAGCAACATTTTATAGGATATAGTATTGTGCACAAACTTGAATTGTAAATCACGGATTAGAAACAATACACATGTGAAGAGAATGTTTAAAACAATTTGATTTCAATGTCACCAGTAAGCTAAGTTAATTTGAACACAAAACCAAGTTAATTATGAACCCCACAAGAATCCGCCTTTTAAATTCGAACCCTACAAGAAACATTCACTGCTCCAAGAAGACATGTTGAAAAACCTGATATTTAACATAAAAACAGTTCAGCAATAAACAAGAAACGAAAACATGTATATTTTATGACAACTGTTGCTCTCCGTCAATTTCTATTCTTGGCTTATTCTGAAACTGCTTATGTTAATATTTTTTTTTTAAGTTCCCTAATCCATGTACGGTTCTTCGGTTGTAAATTATATTTTAGCTTTGTTTGTTTATACCATAGCACTGTTTCCTTTGAATCAAGAATAACCATCTTTTACACAAGCTAGGGTTACCATTTTAGGACACCCCTTCACTAAGAACGAAAACGCGTCACATGACGTATTTGGTAGTCATGGAAACTTCCTGGCCATCTGATCCCTGACCTAATAAACTTTTAAGGTTGGCAGTGGATGAATTAGAAGAAAATGAAGTTAGCAGTGGGACAATTTGAAGTAAATGAAGTTAGCAGTGGGACAATTTAAAGTAAATGAAGCTAGCAGAGGGACAATTGAAAGAAAATGAAGTTAGCAGTGGGACAATTGGAAGAAAATAAAGTTAGCAGTGGGACAACTGGAAGAAAATGAAGTTAGCAGTGGGACAATTGAAAGTAAATGAAGTTAGCAGTGGGACAAGTGGAAGTAAATATATAAATTGCAAAAAAAAAAAAAAAATGGAGGTTGGTAGTGTGTAAATTGAAAGAAAATGAAGTTAGCAGTGCGTACATTGTAAACAAATTGAGGTTGCCAGTGTGTAAACAAAGAAATTGATGTTTAACTGTGAATTAGGCATGTAAATCAGAATCTTGGCAAATATTTCCCCAAGCTGATATCGATCGATGGCATGCAGGCCGTGAAAGAGTGTCCAGGCAAGATGATGGCATACAGGCCGTGAAAGAGTGTCCTGGCCAGATGATGGCATGCAGGCCGTGAAAAAGTGTCCTGGCAAGATGGCATACAGGCCGTGAAAGAGTCCTGGCAAAATGATGGCATACAGGCCGTGAAAGAGTGTCCTGGCAAATGATGCCATACAGGCCGTGAAAGAGTGTCCTGGCAAGATGACACACAGGCCGTGAAAGAGTGTCCTGGCAAGATGACACACAGGCCGTGAAAGAGTGCCCTGGCAAGATGATGGCATACAGGCCGTGAGAGAGTGTCATGGCAAGATGATGGCATACAGGCCGTGAGAGAGTGTCATGGCAAGATGATGGCATACAGGCCGTGAAAGAGTCCTGACAAGATGATGGCATACAGGCCGTGAAAGAGTCCTGACAAGATGATGGCATACAGGCCGTGAAAGAATCCTGACAAGATGATGGCATACAGGCCGTGAAAGAGTCCCGACAAGATTATGGCATACAGGCCGTGAAAGAGTCCTGACAAGATGGCATACAGGCCGTGAAAGAGTGTCCTGACAAGATGATGGCATACAGGCCGTGAAAGAGTGTCCTGACAAGATGATGGCATACAGGCCGTGAAAGAGTGTCCTGGCAAGATGATGGCACACAGGCCGTGAAAGAGTGTCCTGGCAAGATGATGACACACAGACCTGAAAGGTGTCCTAACAAGATGATGACACACAGGCCGTGAAAGGTGTCCTGGCAAGATGATGACACAGGCCGTGAAAGGTGTCCTAACAAGATGATGACACAGGCCGTGAAAGGTGTCCTGGCAAGATGATGACACAGGCCGTGAAAGGTGTCCTAACAAGATGACACAGGCCGTGAAAGGTGTCCTGGCAAGATGACACACAGGCCGTGAAAGAGTGTCATGGCAAGATGATGGCATACAGGCCGTGAAAGAGTGTCCTGGCAAGATGACGACACACAGGCCGTGCAAGAGTGTCATGGCAAGATGACGACACACAGGCCGTGCAAGAGTGTCCTGGCAAGATGACCACACACAGGCCGTGAAAGAGTGTCATGGCAAGATGATGGCATACAGGCCGTGAAAGAGTGTCCTGGCAAGATGGCATACAGGCCGTGAAAGAGTGTCCTGGCAAGATGATGGCACACAGGCCGTGAAAGAGTGTCCTGTCAAGATATAATAGTAATGCAGGGAAGTTCCATACAATGAAAAGCTAACGATTCTTTTTAGCGAAGTTTCTGTAAATGACCAGAGACTTGCGAATGACAATGGATGAATGAGATAATAGAAATAGTACTGACGCTGGCAATTTAACTAGATAAAATATTTAAACACACTGTCAATGGAAATTCAGGTCAAACACGGACAAGAGGAAATCAAAAAAAAAAAAAAAAATGGCTCTATCATAGCAGCGAAAGTATCAAAGTAAAAATTTGTTCAATAATAGCAGCAAAAGTATTAAGGTGATAATCGGGCAATCATAGCATTCACATGATCTGTTTCGGTTAACTAGTATAATTAAATTATTCGACCACAGCTTCTGAATCGTGTATGTTAAGTGGCTCAATTATATCAGAATTAGTTTAAATTGTTCATTTACAGCAACAAAATAATCAATTGTAAACGTTCAAACATAGCAACTAAATAATCCAGTGGAAGCTTTCAAACATAGCAACAAAACAGTGTAAATGGTTCAATGTCAGCAACGAAATCTAGTTTTAATGGTCCAATTATAGCAACGAAATCTAGTTTCAATGGCTCAAACCAGCACCGGCGTCTATTTCAAATAATGATTGGTTTGGTCATAGCAAAAAAATCTATCTTAAATGATTCATTCACAACAGGATGTAGGTTAAACTGTTCGGTCATAACGTCTAAAAATGGTTCAGTCATAGCAACAATGGCATTTAGTTTAACATGATTCGTGTGGTTTAAAAACGGTTTAGTCAAAGCAACAATATCGACTAGCACAAATGATTTGCATTTCACTGAAAACAGCAAGAACTACATATCTGCAGGGTAAAAATCTATAGTATTTGTAGTATCTGATCCAAGACTGTTGCAATTTAGTAACAGTAATCATAACCTTTTCCATAAATTATCATTTTATGGCTTTAAGATATAAACCTAGCAAACATTTTGGTAGAGAGAAAAATTCCTATATTGCTTTTACAACTCAGAATAAACTACCTGAATGATAAAGTCAACTGCTCGGAATAAACTACCTGAATGATAAAGTCTACTGCTCGGAATAAACTACCTGAATGATAAAGTCTACAGCTCGGAATAAACTACCTGAATGATAAAGTCTACAGCTCGGAATAAACTACCTGAATGATAAAGTCTATTGCTCGGAATAAACTACCAGAATGATAAAGTCTACTGCTCGGAATAAACTACCAGAATGATAAAGTCTACTGCTCGGAATAAACTACCAAAATGATAAAGTCTACTGCTCGGAATAAACTACCAAAATGATAAAGTCTACTGCTCGGAATAAACTACCAAAATGATAAAGTCTACTGCTCGGAATAAACTACCATAATGATAAAGTCTACTGCTCGGAATAAACTGCCAAAATGATAAAGTCTATTGCTCGGAATAAACTACCCGAATGATAAAGTCTACTGCTCGGAATAAACTACCAAAATGATAAAGTCTACTGCTCGGAATAAACTACCAGAATGATAAAGTCTACAGCTCGGAACAAGCTACCAGAATGATATAGTCTACTGCTCAGAATAAACTATGATAAAGTCTACAGCTCGGAATAAACTACCCGAATGATAAAGTCTACTGCTCGGTATGTACTAACGGAGTGATAACAAAACATTCCTTTGAGGAAACGAGGGGATGTAGCAGACAAATTTCACGCTGCAATAAATATATAAAAACAATAAGTTTTACATTTTGAGTATATCTCCAGAACGACAACCACACACAAGCATACGAGCGAAATGACATCTCACACTGAATAGAAAATATGTCCTAACAGAAGTTAAGCACTACTCGAAAGAAACGAAAACAGCAGACAGAAAATTTAATCTGAAAGGGCACGAGAGAATCTTAAGACTGTCTGGACCAAGATTAAAACAAAGAACTCCGTATTTCAGAAGCATAACGGCATTTTTAACACTTGCGGCCTACAATTAACAATGACTCCATTATCAACATTCAGTATTCGCATTTATATGTTAAAAAAGCATTGAGTTTAGATGGCACTGTCCCGCACCGGATGGAGCACTGTCCCGCACCGGATGGAGCACTGTCCCGCACCGGATGGAGCACTGTCCCGCACCGGATGGAGCACTGTCCCGCACCGGATGGAGCACTGTCCCGCACCGGATGGAGCACTGTCCCGCACCGTCCCGCACCAGATGGAGCACTGTCCCGCACCGGATGGAGCACTGTCCCGCACCAGATGGAGCACTGTCCCGCACCAGATGGAGCACTGTCCCGCACCGGATGGAGCACTGTCCCGCACCGGATGGAGCACTGTCCCGCACCGGATGGAGCACTGTCCCGCACCGGATGGAGCACTGTCCCGCACCGGATGGAGCACTGTCCCGCACCGGATGGAGCACTGATCAATTAAAACACCAGACTAGAGCTCTTAGGGCAAACTGAGGCTCTGTCAACGCCACGTGGGGATTGAGCACTGTCAATGTCGAGGGGAAATGACGCGTCAGTGTCCATTGCAATTGAGGCGTCAATGCCGGAGAGGGGGAACAGTGTGGGACTGACGCCATCAAAGACGAGGGAAAAACTGACGCAGTCAATGAAATTGGAAATGCCAAAATAGCGATAGGAACCTGGCGGTGTCAACACCCAGGAGTACTGAAGGACCGTCAGAGCCCAGAGGAATTGAGACGTCATCAATGCCGAAGGGAACTAAGGTTCTGTCAGGGCCACGAGGGGATAACAACGCCGTCCACGTCTAGAGAAGTTGAGGCACCAGCAGCGTCGAGGGGTCACTGAGGCACTGTCAACAGCCGGGAACGTGTTGTTAGCATCAAGTGGAGCAATGAAAGTTATCAATTTGGTATGCTTTCAGCAATGATGGAAGCGCTGTAAATATCCCAGGCAAAGAAGCCAATGTCAGGACAGGGAGATTAGCTTACTTGTAGCAACAGCTGGGGGAATGTTAGAGCGTTGCAACCGCTGGGGGAATAGGGGGGGGGGGGGGAGATTAGAACGTTACAAGCTCTGGAGGGAATCAGAGCGTTGCAAGCGCCGAGAGGGGTGGGGGGGGGGGGGGGTGTTAGAGCGCTGCAGGCATTTAATGTTGCTTCAGTGGATTTCAGCATAAGAGTGGTTTTTTAAAGTAGGTTTCAGCATAAGAGTGGTTTTTAAAGTGCATACACAGCAAAATGAACTGTGGCAAAACCAAACGACTGACAACCACTTCAAAATGCTGGTGTCGGGGTGGGGGGAGGGGGGGGGGCAGGGTACAATCAGCGCTTGCGGTACACAACTGGGAACCCAAAACCCACAGTGCGTATGTTAAATATTTCATTGCCATTACAGTGCGTAGATAAAAATAGTCAATTACCATCACAGTGCGTAGATAAAAATAGTCAATTAACATCACAGTGCGTATATGAATATCTTGCCACCACACATCTTGGCACCACACAGTGCGTGTTTAGACCTGCAACCACCACAGCGCGTTTACAGACCTGCAACCACCACACAGCGCGTTTACGGACCTGCAACCACCACACAGCGCGTTTTACAGACCTGCAACCACCACACAGCGCATTTACAGACCTGCAACCACCATACAGCGCGTTTACAGACCTGCAACCACCATAGTGCGTTTCGTTTAATCACCAACAAACACCACAATGTGCGCCTAACCACCTGCCAACAAATAGACCAGGAGCTTTGGACCATAAGTTTTGCACTATTTTGTTAACCACTACGATTTCTTTTTATTTTATTTATATCAGTACTGATTTAATATGTGTCTGTTCCATGTGTCTGTAGCAACACCACACTATATTAAGGAACTGCTCTGAATGTGTTCAAATCTGCTTCCTACCAAGACCAACCTAGGTTCAACGCCCCAGCAGTGGCAGGATGTTTTCCCCAGACCAGTACGGCTCTGGGGCGTTAAACCAGGTTACAACTTGGTACACAATCTTTAAAATGGTGAAATAATCCTAAAGAAGCCACAAAGAAAGTGATTAGTCAATTTTCATCCTAGACATTAGGTTTAGGTTCAAACCCCCAACAGAGGCAAGATTTTTTATATGTGCCCAGACCAGTGCGGCTCTGGGAGGTTGAACCCAGTCAAATACCTAAACGTTGTGATCTTTTATATGAAGACCTATGACAAGTCTATAAGTATGCGTTAGGGAACCACATTTATCTTACTGAATCCAGGACTTTTGACACTACTCAGGACCGGTACCTTTTAAGACTTTCAGTGTTAGAGAGTACCAGCACCTATTTCTCTAGGAAAAAAAAAAACAACCCTAAACTGAAAATGTATACAAGTTTCAGTTGACAAAACGAAAGCTCACGGGGCACTATCTAGGGTGGGAGTGAAACAGCAGGAAGACCTAAAGTTGGCGTACAGTTAACTATAAAAGCAAAACCAGCAGTGTTAACAGAGCACATTATTAACTAGACAGACAAAACCTGTATAGTTAACAGAGCAAACAATTTACACAAGCAAAACCTGCATTGTTAATTACATTTCCGTTAACTAGACAAGCAAAACCTGCAGATCTTCCGACAAATTCCAAGTGAAATTCCTAAAAAGTATTATCACTGGGGGGAACAGCAAGAGCTGTAAATGATAACACTAGCATGGGAATATCACACAAACGACACGAGCTAGCTGCTCTATGGACATTTTACTTCAAGAAACATGAGGTTAACTTTCGACAAACTTTCGAGTAGTTACAACAAGGGCATGTCTAACAAGGAGAATGGTTGACCTACCTACGATGAGATTTGACTACAAGGAGCAAAAAGCACTTACATAAGAAGTATATTCAAGTTCAGCACATGAAACTGACTGCAGAAATATGTACAGTAATGTCATTGTTGGAAGAAATACATTAAACCTGACAGAAGAACATTACTTATTAGAAGAATTTTATTAAGTCTGACTAGATGTTAACCATCATTAGAATTACATTAGTAGTATATTTGACCCTACTAGGACATCACAAGCGATAAACACCCGATGACACAAAGTGCCACCATGTGGATGAGGATTACCCGTGGAGAGGTCCCAGGAAACCGCGTTCAGCCATTAGACCATATTTATGGCCTAGCTACATTGCGGTCCCTGGCAGAAAGGGTGGGGCTTCAAAATGAAAAACAAGGGGATGACAAGAACAAAAAAAATACTAGTAGTGAATACCGTAACGATGACTTACATTCAGGTAAGGAAAAGTGGACTAATTGTGACATGATGATCGGAACATTTAGATATCTAACAGACACTCAAAACTGGAGGTACGCATAACCACTCAAACACTGGAGATATACGCAAATACCATAACAAACTGAAGGCGTGGAGTAAACTGAAAATGGAGGTACTGATATAACAAAGCTGAAGACAAAACTAACATTGGAGATGCAAGACAAAAACACTGCGAGGTACACATGAAAGGAGGTGTAGAAAAAAAAATACTGAAATTAGAATTAAATACAAACACTCAAAACGAGGTATAGACAAACTAAGGTAAAGGTATCTGCAGAAGACATAACATGCGTATCAACAACTAGAGGGTTGCACAAGTTGCACTTGTTGGCATTGATGTATAATGCAGTATGAAAAATGTCTAGAATGTATGGGAATGAAGGCTCATAATAGCGACCAGCGATAATCAGAATAATAACGATGGTTACTGTATGAAAGGGTACTAGCACTCAGCCTTCAGTATCGAACCTTGAAGAAAGCACGAATTAAATAACGGCTTTACCTTTCAGCGGTATTAGAGAAGAGATCAAAGGAGATCGAAGAGCGGACTTGACTGGAGCGCAACAGCAGAAACTCTTGAGTGCCTGTCTAAGTTATGATTTAAACACAAAACTCAGGCCCTGGCAAAAAGTCCATATGGACAAACGAGGACTTTTCGCCGGAGCTTACAGTCGGCGAAACAAAGAAGAATGAGCTGAAAAAAAAGCTAACAGAAGGGAGTTAATGCTTGTTAAAACCAAACGAAATTTAACAGCTATTTTCCTTCCTCTCATTAAAGGCATTGCTTATATCAATATAAAGTAGTTACAGTCAGTAGCGATAAGATTGGATAGACTTGACAGAAACAGCTAGAAAGCTATGACAAATGAGTTAATCAGCATTAAACTTAGTGTGGTTTAAAACTAGCCGAAATATAAAATCATTCAATAATATGGTGATTTTGAAAATGGCAGCAATTTACTAAATAGTATAGCAGAAATACGAACTAGTAGATGGGTTCAAAAATCTAGCCGGACACTTCCTACAGCAGGTAAAAACCTGAGTGGCACAACGTTAAGTCAAGGTGGAAGAAAACGGTTGTGCAGTTGACTATTGTCAAGGAAATGCAGCAACTGTCAGACTAGCAGAGAATGGTTACGTTTTTGCCAGTACATCACAATTATGTTTAAAGCAATTCTGAAAATTTAACCTCGGTAAATTTACAACTAATGGCTAGGGAACTGATAGCTAGGGGAAAAAAAAAAAAACCTGCTGCAATAGAACCAGAGGAATTGTGTTCAACATAGCTGGAATGGTGACAACAACACTTGGTTCATTACAAGCTGGGAACTAAAAAAAAAAATATATATAATTGTACAGTATTTTACATGCTTGACATTCAAAATATACTACAGGAACCGAGTGGCTGACTTAGCACGGCTGTTAATACATTATAAATGCAGTAATTTGCTTGCAACAGTGCTGGTAATTTAACTCATGGATGTCGTTTTTACTTAATGCTAACAGTTGATTAAAAGTAGTTCAAGATGTGTGTGTGTGTGTGGGGGGGGGGGGGGAACCAGAGTAAAGCTGCGACCTGCTAAAACTTTCGGCAGAAATCATTTCAAGTTTGAGACGGGAAATATCTAGCAGAAATTGGACAAACGATGTGTTTGCCTGTTTACTGACAACTTCCATGAATCGACATTCTGTACTGACTCTTTCAGAAATCACTATTTTTTTTTTTAACTGACACCTTATATAAATCAACAATGGTAAATTATCAAAACGTGAAGTCATTCACGGCAGAATGTCAGCTAAAACAATTCCCAAAACACCTAAGTTTTAGTTAGACCGTATTAAAAAGTAACCTTATAGCTGTTTCACATCAGGCAGTGTGTCCAAAATTTAATACACGGAATGAGTTTACACCTGAATGATTAGCCCATAATTTGCCAATACAGCTACTGGCTATTTTCTACAGATGCAGTAACTGTCAGAATAAGGCAGGAATTATTTACTTCACATGATAACTGAAGCAGTTTTGAAAATGTTCAAATTTAAATCTCAGATAAACTTAGTAATAAGGAATTTTTTTAATGTGCTGTAATAGAACCACACAGAACGGTGTTCAACACAGCTGGAATGTTGACAACAGCACTGCTGGGTAATTACAAAAAAAAAAAAAAAATGAAAATACTAGAAAATGGGCATTGCACAATAACGTTTTTTTAAACCTAGATTGACATTGAGTAAATCAGTTGTTTAGCAAGTCTGAAATTTAACTTGATCTGGAATAGACTAGAATGAGTACTAACTTAAACTTAACATGATCTGAAAAAAATTAAGCATCTTAAACTGAACATGATCTGAAACAGACTAGAATGAACACCATCTTAAAACGAACATGATCTGAAGTAGACAACAAAGAGCATTATCTTAAAATGAACATGGATCTGAAATAGACTAGAAAGTGCACTATCTTAAAATGAACATGGATCTGAAATAGACTAGAAATGCACTATCTGAAACTGAACATGACCTGAAATAGACTAGAAAGTGCACTATGTTAAATTGACCGAGCATTTTCTGAAACTAGCTTACTGAGTTAATAGTTGTAGAGTTGAAATGTTCATGAAATAACTTGCTAACAATGTTCGTGAATTCAGTAACTTTCCTACAAATTCTTACGCATGAACGCATGCTTACCATTAGGTCAAGGATAGTATAGTCTGAATCTAGAACAGCTGGGATAAAGCACAATATGAGATAAGAGCTGAGATTAATTCTAACAAGAGCTCGGATTAACTCTTGAACGACTAATGTAAGGATGCAACCTATATAAGTAGGTCTCCCAATGTATTGGCAATTTTATAAATGTGCCGTGACAACCTGTTGTTAGCAACCTAACGATTATAATCACTCGTACATCAGCCTGAGTATTATAACTGTGTGCAGTGATCCATCTGTAACCACGTGTGCAATGTCTTTATACCAATTTGTGCATTACCAGCCATTATAACAGTGACCTAACAATTAGGAGTACGTGTGCAATAGCCTAACTATGACCACATGCAGTGATCTAACCACTCATGCAGTGGCATAATTATATTCTACAGTAATCTAACCATTATATGCAGTAACCTAACCACTCGAGAGGTAACATCCACTTAATAAATAACGTAACCATTATAACCACTTGTGCATTGACTTAACTTGTGCAGTCACCTAACCATTATAGCCACGTGTGCAGTCACCTAACCATTCTAACCACTTGTGCAGTCACCTAACCATTATAACCACTTGAGCAGTCAACTAACCATTACAGCCACCTGTGCAGTCACCTAACCATTACAGCCACTTGTGTAGTCACCTGACCACTCGTACCGTGATCTACCAATTTTAACCACGTGTGTAGTGACCTCACCAGTTTCACCGCTATACCCGTATAAGACAGCCTTTTATAAACGCAGTGACCGAAATCAGTATCTGCCAATTACTTCCTTTGTAACACCACTTTTGCGGTGTAGGCAGGAGGGTCTTTGAGCCCGAGGATTTGTTTACGGCCGCATAGCTAGTGCTATCGCCACGACTGCAAGTGAGAATTTTCCAAATCCGTATGAGCCAAGTGAAATGAAAATCTAATAACGTTTTCTTGTATATATAAATTACCCAAACTGAAAACGAAACGTTTAAAACAAAACATTGCAGTTTTCAAATCTTTAAAGATTAGAAATAACTAGTTAGCAAAATACAGATTTAAAAAGAGATAAAAAATAAGCACTATCTATAAATTCTACACTCGAGCACTCTGAAATTGTTTAATGTGACCATCTGAGCAAGATATATAGTATGATCATCGGAAAAAGAATAGCATATAAAAATAAACGTTTTAGCACGACAACTAACTAAAACAGAGGCCTTTGAAATTCATGTAAAGAAAAAAAAAAAAAATAGGTTTTGTATGACCACAATCTGAAAAAAAAATCACCAACGCCATTACAAGCCTAACTCCAGCTGTGCTTATTATACGTGTTGAGATGTTGACACGCATTGAAATGTTTTCAAAATAATGGTCATGTAGATCATTGTGTTACAAAAAATTACAAAAATATATATGAAAATGTATGGACACCCTGTAGATTAGCAGCATCAGTTTATAAAATATATTTGGCATGAGCGCGTCTCGTAGCACTGGCAACACTGGGGGACAGCATTGAGCTAGGTGACAGTGCCAGGGACGCACACATGGTGGTCGTCTGCAAAGGGAAACATGCATACAGATCTGTGGTTAGGGAAGGATGACGGAATGGATTCTTTTCTGCGTCTTGGGCCATTGTTGGTAGTTTTACCTCATTTTAAAGACCGATTGGTACTCGATGGCTGATGTCAATCAGGATAGGTTTCATTTCCCTAAATCTCACGTTAAGCTGGGTCTATCAGGGAGCGAAGCATAGATGATTCAACTGTGGAGTTTATGCAGGAAGGCAAGTATATTTTGGATACCGCAGAGAGGGTCATCGCGAAAGTACAGGGTAGGACTGAAAACGGTCAGGGGATGGTACTCGGGGATTCGAAGGGTTGATGTATTGTGGTATGGTGTTCATAGACGCTGTATAACTGTAGACTGGTACCATTGCAATGGATCCAAGGGTGAAACCTCCGCAGCAGTGGCAGAATTTCATTCTGACCAGTACGGCTCTGCGGCTGATCCAGCCTTGGAAAATGGGAGCAAGGAACTTCTGGTGAGGAAAGGATTTGTGTAGGATGGGAGTTGAACACATAATCTCATAAAGCAATGGCCCTGTTGATGTAAACTAACTCATAGTATTTGTGCTTGAAAGGCAGTTAATATATGAAAAAATGAATGCGTGAAAGACGGTGCTTATCAAGCCTCATAATGAGAAAAAGTTTTACAGCAAACTTGAAGGGGCTAGCAACACTGCAAATTGTTTGGCGTGGTCATGCTTCTGATCGGACTGTATTGTTACAAACTATCAGGGGAAGAAGCAACAATGTTGAAAAAAGTTTAGCTGGCAACATTAGAGAAGGCAGAAGTCTGGACACTGCCACAAATAATGAAATGACCAAAGTTGATTCTGAAAATAGCTAGGAAATTAACTATTGATAGACATGATGGGAATATAATGCCGCTTGTAGAAATTAAGATCACAAATGGTCAATGAAACTGGGGCCCCTTACAAATGGCAGCAGACGGAATCGTGATCACTCAACAAATTGTCGGTAGTGGAAAGGGATTACATTACAATTGGTAGTTGGAACTTGGATCATGAGAAATGGCTAATGGAGGTTAGTTCACAAGACGGAATGAATGATGGAACCGGGATTTCGTGAAAAATGGTAGGTGGTGGAACTAGGATCACATGACAAATGGCTGATGGAACAACAATGACGTTACAAGTGATCACTGGCAACACTTGGATCATGTGACAAATGTCGGACTGTGGAACTTTAACTTTACACATGGCAGCTGGTGGAACTGAGATCATGGTGGAACTGAGATCATGGTGGAACTGATCATGGTGGAACTGATCATGGTGGAACTGAGATCATGGTGGAACTGAGATCATGGTGGAACTGAGATCATGGTGGAACTGAGATCATGGTGGAACTGAGATCATGGTGGAACTGAGATCATGGTGGAACTGCATGGTGGAACTGAGATCATGGTGGAACTGAGATCATGGTGGAACTGAGATCATGGTGGAACTGCATGGTGGAACTGCATGGTGGAACTGAGATCATGGTGGAACTGAGATCATGGTGGAACTGAGATCATGGTGGAACTAGGATTACATGACAAATGGCTGATGGAACAACAATGACGTGACAAGTGATCACTGGCAAAACTTGTATATGTGACAAATGGCGGACAGTGGAACTGGAATAACTTACACATGGCAGCTGGGGGAACAGATATGACAAAAGGCAGCTGCTGGAATGAGATCATTTGACACTGGCAGGTGGACAATGACAAATCTAACAAATGACAGCTGATAGAACTGGGACAACCTTAAAAATGGTCGTTGGTCTTACTGAAATCACATTACAAATGGTCACTGATGGAAGTGGGATAACTTTACAAATGGTCACTAATGGAAGCAGGATAACTACAAATGTTCACTGATGGAAGCGGGATAACTTTACAAATGGTCACTGATGGAAGTGGGATAACTTTACAAATGGTCACTGATGGAAGTGGGATAACTTTCCAAATGGTCTTTGGAGGAATTGGTATCGCATAAAAATGGTGAAACTAGGATCACATTACGAAAAGATTGGTGGAACTGCAAACATGCAAATGCTCCTTGGAAGTGGGATTAAATTACAACGCTAGTTTACGATGGAGTTCACTAACTCTGCGATAACACAGGAAACAATGAATAGCAAACATGCCAGATTTAGCGGCTTTACTAACAATGCACAAGAGGGTAATATGAAACACTGGGGAAATCACTAAATACCTATCGAAATGTTCCTACATTTGAACTGTTTTCATCTCCTTAGTCGCCTCTTACGACATGCATGGTAGGCTACAGTGTAACTATTCTTTGCTTCCCCTAGGGGCCCCGGTCAACACACGGGCGGGATAACTAGAAATCTGAAAATGAGCCAATGAGAACTAAAATAACGATTTTAAAGCTGAGTGAATGAAAACTAATAAAACGATTTTGAAGCTGAGTCAATGAACCTAATATGATTCTGAAGCTGTGTCAATGAAAACTAATAATATAACGATTTTGAAGCTGATTCACTGGAAACTAATATAACGATTTTGAAACAACGAATGAAAACTATCATAACGACAATGAATCCTGCAGTGACTTGAAAATGTTTTCTGTGTGATAGATCTATTATCAAAATTCAACAGTGCTTTAAAAATAAATGGAATTCTCGGTGTGTGTGATGGTCACGTGTGAGAAATTTAAAACTAGCATAAATGAATTGTAAACACGTGTGTTAATGTATGAAAAATCTTTAGCATCAGTATATAAGTAACATAGTAAATACCGAACTAGCAGTGGCTAAAACAATTCATGCATCGACAATTATTATAGCCACTTGTGCAAAAACATAACCACTCATCCAGTTGTAACCATTATTATAACCACTTGTGTAATAACTATCATCATAACCACTCATCCAGTTGTAACCATTATTATAACCACTTGTACAATAGCTGACGTTGTGTATGAGGAATTTTGGAAACATTTATCACGAGCTGATAATACAGGAAACAAACATGCCAGCCAGATTTAGCAGCCCTACTGACAATGTACAAGAGGTTAAACATTAGGAAAATAATGCTAAATCCCTAACAAGACGATTTCCTACATTTGAACTCAGACTGACACCTCCTTAGTCGCCTCGTACGGGCATGCATGTTAGGTTACAGTGTAACTATTCTTTGCTTCCCTTAGGGGCCCCGGTAGCACACAGGCGGGGTAACTAGATAACTGAAGCTGAGTCAATGGAAACTAATATAACGATTTTGAAGCTGAGTCAGCTAAAACTAATAACGATTTTGAAGCTGAGTGAATGAAAACTAATATAACGATAACCAATACTGCAATGACTTTATTAAATGTTTTGTGTGTTATAGATCTACCATCAAAATTTAAGTGCTTTAAAAATGAATGCAGTTCTCAGTGTGTGTGATAGTTACGTATGAGAGATTTAAAATTTGCATAAATTAATTTTAAACTGTGCGTTGATGAATAACATATGTTTAGCATCAATACCGAACCTAACATAGTAAATGATGAACTAGCAGTGGCTAAAACAATAATTCATGCAATGACAGTTTCTTGTGCATTGACAACCAATTGTGCAATGACAACTATTATAACCACTTTCCCAGTTGATAATCATTATTATAACTGCTGCTGCTTTTGGAAGGATGAGGCAAATCTGGAAATCCAACAGTTACTGCATAGGAACAAAACTCAGACTCTACAAGAGCATTATTTTGCAAGTTCTTTATGGAGCAGAATGCTGGAGAATGACCAAAAAGGATCTACGCAAGCTGTCCACCTTCCACCACACATGTCTACGTAGAATTCTCAAAATTTTCTGACATACAATCTCAAACACTATACTTCAAGTCACAAACCAAACTCGACAGTATGATAACCAAGAGAAGATGGAAATGGCTTGGCCATATTATGAGAATGAATCTTGATATACCTGCCAAAACAGCTCTCACATGGACACCAGAGGGAAAGAATCAAGGGGCGCCCAAAAACATGGACACGAACGATGGAAAGTGACCTGAGTGCGGCATCTTTTACATGGAAAACTGCACTGAAGATTGCACAGGACAGGAAAGCATGGAAATTCCTCTCTGAAGCCTCATGTGACACTAGGCATAACGAGAACTGATGATGATTATAACCACTGGTGCAATAACTGACGTTTTGTACGAGGATATTTGTACATATTTATCATGAGCACTATCTAAAACAGACTAAAATTAGCGCTATCTGAAATAGACTAGAATGAGCACTATCTGAAATACGACTAGAATGAGCACTATTTGAAATAGACTAGAATGATAACTATCTTAAATAGACTGAGCACTATCTGAAATAGATTTGACTAAGCACAATCTGAAAGACTACAATGAGCACAAATCTGAAATGACTATGACTACAAAGAGCAAAATCTGAAGGGAAAAAAATGACTAGAATGAACACCATCTGAAATTGACTATAGAATGAGAACTATCTTGAAACATACTAGAATGAGCACAATTTACAAAACACTAGAATGAGCACAATTTAAAACACTAGAATGAGCACAAATTGAAACAGACTAGAATGAGCACAAATTGAAACAGACTAGAATGAGCACAATCTGAAACAGACTAGAATGAGCACAAATTGAAACAGACTAGAATGAGCAATATTTAAAATAGACTAGAATGGGTACAATCTTAGATGACAAGAACTGAAATAACTAGAATAGGCCTAATCTGAAACATACTAGTAGGAGTCCAATCTGAAATAGATGAGAAAGGGCCTGACCTGAAAAAGACTAAGAGGGGCACCATTTGAAATGTCTAGAAAGGGTCCAATCTGAAAGACTAGAAAGGGTCATTCTGAAATGACGAAGGTCATTCTGAAATGACGAGGTCATTCTGAAAAGACGGTCATTCTGAAATGAAGGTCATTCTGAAAAGACGAAGGTCATTCTGAAATGACGAAAGGTCATTCTGAAATGACTAGAAAGGGTCCAATCTGAAATGACTAGAAAGGGTTCCACTGAAATAGACAAGGGACCATCTGAAATAGACTGGAATGAGCACCATCCAAAAAAGCAAAAACTGAAATCAGACTAGACAGGGCACAACCGGAAAAAAGACTAGATAGGGAACTATCTGAAATCGACTAGAAAAGGCACCATCTGAATTACACTAGAAAGTTGACAATCTGAATCACACTAAAAGGTGACAATCTGAATTTCACCAGAAAGGTCACTATCTGAAAAAAGCCTAGAATGAGCATCCTCCAATAAAGCCTAGAATGAGCATCCTCCAATAAAGCCTAGAATGAGCATCCTCCAATAAAGCCAGTATCCTCCAATAAAGCCTAGAATGAGCACCATATAAAAAAAATAACTAGAAAGAGCACAACCTGAAATACACTAGAAATAACAAATGAAGCATAGAATGACCTGAAAAAGACCTAGACTGAACATTTAAAAAGACACAACCTGAAATACACTAGAAATAACAAATGAACATTACCTGAAAAAGACTAGAATAAGCATTATTTTAAAAAACTAGATTGAGAACTTGCCTAGTCTGAGCATCAACTAAAAAACTATAATGAGCAATATTTTGAACTGAGCACTATGAGGACTTTGGTGCCAACAGTATCAAATTTAGGGAAATATAGATGAGAGCTTATATTGATTCAACATAGCTCAATCCTGCTGCACACAGATGCATACAAGAGAGAGGTTAAAGAAAAAATAGCTAAAAGTCTTTGAAATATTTGGAAAGTACGGCATGTCAGGACAGATTGGTGAGGTGAGAAAAAGCTGTCGCCAAAGAATATGATGACTAAAGGCTAACATGAGATTTGAGGTGAGGGAAGCTGACCAAAGAGGCTGCTGACATAGAGGCTGCTGACAGAGAGGCTGCTGACAGAGAGGCTGCTGACAGAGAGGCTGCTGACAGAGAGGCTGCTGACAGAGAGGCTGCTGACAGAGAGGCTGCTGACAGAGAGGCTGCTGACAGAGAGGCTGCTGACAGAGAGGCTGGTCACAGAGAGGCTGGTCACAGAGAGGCTGGTCACAGAGAGGCTGGTCACAGAGAGGCTGGTCACAGAGGCAGGTCACAGAGAGGCAGGTCACAGAGGCAGGTCACAGAGAGGCAGGTCACAGAGAGGCAGGTCACAGAGAGGCAGGTCACAGAGAGGCAGGTCACAGAGGCAGGTCACAGAGGCAGGTCACAGAGGCAGGTCACAGAGGCAGGTCACAGAGGCAGGTCACAGAGAGGCAGGTCACAGAGGCAGACCGCACAGATGCTGATTGCAGAGAGGCTGATATGGCAGCCTGACCAGGGACTGACCACATCAAACCTGACTGCAAGCGGGCCATGCTGTTCATAATCACAATGAATGACCAGAGACTGACCACACAAACACCATGGTAGCGTGACTACAAAGACTGACCATAACAACCTGACCATGGTTGGCTTATCACAAAGACTGATCAGAGACTAACCATGACAACCTGACCGTGGTTGCCTAATCGCAAATACTGACCAGAAACTGACCACACAAACAATGGTAGCCTGACTACAAAGACTGACCATAACAACTTGACCATGGTTGCCTAACCACAAAGACTGACCACATTCACTGATGATGGTTGTCCTAACCACAAATACTGAGCAGAGACACTGACCACACACACAATGCTAGCTTTACCAAGACTGACCACAACTTGGACCATGGTTGCCTAACCACAAAGTCTGACCACATCAACCTAACCATTCACTGACCATGGTTGCCTAAATGCAATGAATGACCAGAGCCTAGCCTCACAGACTGGCCATACAAACAGACAATGGTAACCTAACCACAAAGACTGATCAGAGATGTACCATATCAACCGACCAAAAATTGACCATGACAGCCTAATCAAAACAACTGGTCAGAGCTGACAAACACTGACCAGGAAAGCCTGACTTCAAAAAATGACCACAGACTGACCACTACAGACTGACCATAAAGCCACTGACCATGGAAGCTTGACCAAAATGAGACTGACCATGTTAGCTTGACCATGGCAGCTTGGAATTTAACATGGTAGTTTGACCTCAAGGAATGGCCATACTGATCACAAATAGACTGAACATGGCAGCCTTACTATCACTGACTAGCTTGAAAAGAAAGGGGCAATAAATAGACCAGTTCACCAACACAATGATCCGAAGATTGAATCCCAGCAGTTGCATTCCACTGACCAGTACGGCTCTGGGGTTGATCCAATCTCAGAAAAAAAGAGATAAGTTTTTCTGGTATGTGGAGTGACGGGGTTTTAGAAATTAGCTGATCCCTTCAACTTGTCAAATAAATATATTGATAAAAAGGTTTTTTTTTTTGTTGTTACATGGAAAGGAAATATTAAAGAAAGACTGATGAATAAGTAAAACGTTTACTACAAACACCACGGTAACCTGACTTTGTTACAAAGACCCACCACAACAACCTCAACCTGACCATTGTAGCCTAACCCCATAGCCCCAGGTGCTCCCAGGTTGTAAAAGAAATTTTCAAAGACAAAAGACCAGTCTATCAGTATAAATGCCCCACTACTTATGGACAACAGTTAGAAATAAGAGCATTGAGAACAGTATACATACAGCAAAACAGGTTTGATGGAAAATGCAGAAAGAAACGTGGTTTGATTAGGTGACAACTAAAAAAGCCCACAACATTTGCATCATTTAAAAGATACAGACTAACAAGTTGCCATTTGGTGAAAAAGCAATAAACTACAGTGAACAGAGTCTAATTTTGACCGCATTGTTTACAGTTCTAGTGAACATTTTGAAGAAACACAAAACCCAGAACTAACAGACAGGCACAGCCAAAAAAAAAGTATCACTGTAGAAAAACAAAACTGAGCCCTGCACTGCCACCTGTTTTTTGACCTAAAGAAATTACAAATAATAGCTGCCAGCAAACATGATGGCTGCAAAACATTGATTCAACAAATGTTACAAATGTTAAGGCATAAATGGATATTTAAAAAGATGGATGTTTTAGAAGAGCAGATTTCTGATGCAGCTGTCAACAGTGGTGGAAACAGCAAAAGGCTTGCTGACATTGCTATCAAAATCATCTGAAAGTTATGTGTTTAGGCAACAGTAAATTTTAAAAGTTCTGTGTAAGAAGCAATTGAAGGAGCCATCGGTGGCATACATTCTACAAAACGTAAAGTCGATGGGGTTACAACACAGAAGTTAAGACAACCAATGGGATACACAGAAGTTGAGACAACCAATGGGATACACAGAAGTTGAGACAACCAATGGGATACACAGAAGTTGAGACAACCAATGGGATACACAGAAGTTGAGACAACCAATGGGATACACAGAAGTTGAGACAACCAATGGGATACACAGAAGTTGAGACAACCAATGGGATACACAGAAGTGAAGACAACCAATGGGATACACAGAAGTGAAGACAACCAATGGGATACACAGAAGTGAAGACAACCAATGGGATACACAGAAGTGAAGACAACCAATGGGATACACAGAAGTGAAGACAACCAATGGGATACACAGAAGTGGAGACAACCAATGGGATACACAGAAGTGGAGACAACCAATGGGATACACAGAAGTTGAGACAACCAATGGGATACACAGAAGTTGAGACAACCCAATGGGATACACAGAAGTTGAGACAACCAATGGGATACACAGAAGTTGAGACAACCAATGGGATACACAGAAGTTGAGACAACCAATGGGATACACAGAAGTTGAGACAACCAATGGGATACACAGAAGTGGAGACAACCAATGGGATACACAGAAGTTGAGACAACCAATGGGATACACAGAAGTTGAGACAACCAATGGGATACACAGAAGTTGAGACAACAATGGATACACAGAAGTTGACAACCAATGGGATACACAGAAGTTGAGACAACCAATGGGATACACAGAAGTTGAGACAACCAATGGGATACACAGAAGTTGAGACAACCAATGGGATACAAGAAGTGAGACCAATGGGATACACAGAAGTGGAGACAACCAATACACACAGAAGTTGAGACAACCAATGGGATACACAGAAGTTGAGACAACCAATGGGATACACAGAAGTTGAGACAACCAATGGGATACACAGAAGTGGAGACAACCAATGGGATACACAGAAGTGAAGACAACCAATGGGATACACAGAAGTTGAGACAACCAATGGGATACACAGAAGTTGAGACAACCAATGGGATACACAGAAGTGAAGACAACCAATGGGATACACAGAAGTTGAGACAACCAATGGGATACACAGAAGTTGAGACAACCAATGGGATACACAGAAGTTGAGACAACCAATGGGATACACAGAAGTTGAGACAACCAATGGGATACACAGAAGTTGAGACAACCAATGGGATACACAGAAGTTGAGACAACCAATGGGATACACAGAAGTTGAGACAACCAATGGGATACACAGAAGTGAAGACAACCAATGGGATACACAGAAGTGGAGACAACCAATGGGATACACAGAAGTTGAGACAACCAATGGGATACACAGAAGTTGAGACAACCAATGGGATACACAGAAGTTGAGACAACCAATGGGATACACAGAAGTTGAGACAACCAATGGGATACACAGAAGTTGAGACAACCAATGGGATACACAGAAGTGAAGACAACCAATGGGATACACAGAAGTTGAGACAACCAATGGGATACACAGAAGTTGAGACAACCAATGGGATACACAGAAGTTGAGACAACCAATGGGATACACAGAAGTTGAGACAACCAATGGGATACACAGAAGTGAAGACAACCAATGGGATACACAGAAGTGGAGACAACCAATGGGATACACAGAAGTTGAGACAACCAATGGGATACACAGAAGTTGAGACATCCAATGGGATACACAGAAGTTGAGACATCCAATGGGATACACAGAAGTTGAGACAACCAATGGGATACACAGAAGTTGAGACAACCAATGGGATACACAGAAGTGAAGACAACCAATGGGATACACAGAAGTGAAGACAACCAATGGGATACACAGAAGTTGAGACAACCAATGGGATACACAGAAGTTGAGACAACCAATGGGATACACAGAAGTTGAGACAACCAATGGGATACACAGAAGTTGAGACAACCAATGGGATACACAGAAGTGAAGACAACCAATGGGATACACAGAAGTTGAGACAACCAATGGGATACACAGAAGTTGAGACAACCAATGGGATACACAGAAGTGAAGACAACCAATGGGATACACAGAAGTGAAGACAACCAATGGGATACACAGACATAAGACAACCAATTGGATACAGACAGACAACCAATGGGATACAGACAGACAACCAATGGGATACACAGAAGTTATCAGACAAAGTTGAAAGCCCACAAATTAGAAATATTTGCATGAATCCTGAAAAGTGCACAAACTAACTAGCTTACATAAACAGTAGATGTCAATTTAGTAGAACAGATTCAGCTGGTGGTAAGAAGTATCTATATTAGAAAATATATATCCTAAGAAAACAGGCCCAAATACAAAACGGTCTCTTTAAAGGTAGGGTAAAAGACGTTCTAAATACTCCAATATTTTTCTTCTCTAGATAAGTCAGTGGTGGAAATAAAGGATCAGTGGCTAACTAACAATGTATATACATCAGAACTGACACTTTTTCCCTAGTGGATATGTACCTGAAGGTTTTACAGAGTGAGCTGGGTGTCTTTTCAAATTGACAAACACCAGATATCCAATACAGCCTCATAAGATGGTTATAATTATGCTACTCTATGGCTCCATCAATTACTAAACTGATGCCCTGCCATAGTGGGTGAAGGATGGAAACCTACCTCAGAAATTTATAAATGTTCAAATAGATCAGTGTTTTGCGAAGATGACTTTGGATTAGAAAAACAGTGCTGACTTTACATTCTCATTTAAAAAATAATTTTCTTGTGTAATTAAGTACACATTTGTTCCCTACGTTTGGGTTTTTCCAGCACCTTCTGTTTAAATAGTATAAAATATAAAAATTTTTCAATTCTGGAAGATAATCTGCAAAAGCACGTCCATAGCAAGTCTGGTGATGTAATTGCATTTACCGATGCATAGAATTGCTTACCATGGTTTAAATAATTTGATAAGGTGGAAACATTTGCACAGCATATGTACAACTCACATTTGTGCATAGAATACCTTGGATGCTTAGAATACCTTGGATGCAGAGAATACCTGGGATGCAGAGAATACCTGGGATGCAGAGAATACCTGGGATGCAGAGAATACCTGGGATGCAGAGAATACCTGGGATGCAGAGAATACCTGGGATGCAGAGAATACCTGGGATGCAGAGAATACCTGGGACGCAGAGAATACCTGGGACGCAGAGAATACCTGGGACGCAGAGAATACCTGGGACGCAGAGAATACCTGGGATGCAGAGAATACCTGGGATGCAGAGAATACCTGGGATGCAGAGAATACCTGGGATGCAGAGATTACCTAGGATGCAGAGATTACCTGGGATGCAGAGAATACCTGGGATGCATCGAATACCTGGGATGCATCGAATACCTGGGATGCATCGAATACCTGGGATGCATCGAATACCTGGGATGCATCGAATACCTGGGATGCATCGAATACCTGGGATGCATCGAATACCTGGGATGCATCGAATACCTGGGGGGGGGGCACAGATTACCTGGGGGGGGCACAGATTACCTGGGGGGGGGGGCACAGATTACCTTGGGGGCACAGATTACCTTGGGGGCACAGATTTTTTTAACCCTGGTGCATAGAAACTGCAAACTGCACTGCAAATAATTTCATATTTTAGTGCATACAATTGCATATCGTGGTGTAAAGAATGGATCGATCCTTCAATCGTGGTGTAAAGAATTGAATATCATTGTGTATAGAATCGCCTACCATGGTGCTAATTTTTTACGAAAGTGCATCCCTAAAGAGTGCTGATGTAGGATAATCTCACATTCCCATTAGATGTGGTTTTACACATGTTTATCCCAAATTGATGCAGTGTCTCGACAGTAACTATAAAAAATATCCATCAATACATTACTGATTTTAACAGAACAGAAAATCTAAAATAGCAGCAGGAACATAGCCCTAACGAAAACTGAAATTTCTGAAATGGATGCTGAATCAGTAATGGATGGTATACCAAAAGATATATATTCATATGTTGACTATGCAATTAAAATCAATCGCAAAAGAATGCCATATAAAAAAAAAAAAAAACAAATTGCTATTTAAGCGCTGGTAAATAATTGTACAAAGCAATTAAAAAGGGGATTCACAGAATGCCTATCCTGGCAAAATAAAGGCATTCAGCTATGAAAGAAATCTAGCAACAATAGATCTAAATTTTCATACATTTTGAGTTGGTAATACATCCCTAATTTGATGCTTTGTAAACACGATTCCTAGTTGGATGCTTATAGACTGGATGGTTCGATGTGCAGTGAGGGTGATCCGCCAAATTGATGATATGTCTATTATATATGATTAATGCAGGCTATCTTAACGTAAAATAGGAGAATCCTTTGTAAGGGCTATGCAAATTAAAGTATATTCTAAACATATTCCAACAGATATTTATAATTAATTCAAAGTACATATAACTAATAGTTTCTGTTACAATAGGTCTAAATTGGATACAACGGTTTGAAATTCACATCCCTAATGGTTATTTGGTAATCACTTTCCTCTAGGATGCATGACTGTAGATTAACACTTAAAAGATGAGAATCAGAAGCAAATCCAAGAAACCTAAATCAACCACGTAACAGAGTAAGTACCCTTGATCCAATGTTGGGGTTGAATGAGAACTGTACCTAAGAGATCCCTTGCCAGTTTTTATAAATGGATGAGGTGCCAGGTAAAATACAACTGCAGGCATTCTGTTCCATTTAAAATAAAACCCAAACCAGTTAGTGTGTATAACTGAATACTGTGCCAGTTTTATATAATCTGGGTGCTCTGTTTATTAAAATACCTTTGAGGGATTTACATTTTATGCCAATTAAACTATATCAATGGATACAGTGCCATTTAATATACATCAATGGATGTTGTGCTAAAATATTTCAATGGATACTGTACCAGTTAATATATGTTAATGGATTCCATGTTCATTAAAATACATTTATACATGTTAAAAAATATAGCCACATGTAAGACAATGTCATTGTGGGGGGTGAGCCACTAAGGTATCTCAGAATGTGGGTTAAGTTGACAATTTCCAGACTGGCATAAGGAACAGCACTAACCAGCAAACCAATCTGGCACATATAACAGACATAGGAAATTCAGCTGCAACAACTTCCAGCACTCAAGTACCCCACCACATTACTTTCCTATAAACTATTTAAATCCAGCACTCAAGTACCCCACCACATTACTCTCCTATAAACTATTTCAATCCAGCACTCAAGTACCCCACCACATTACTCTCCTATAAACTATTTAAATCCAGCACTCAAGTACCCCACCACATTACTCTCCTATAAACTAAATCCAGCACTCAAGTACCCCACCACATTACTCTCCTATAAACTATTTCAATCCAGCACTCAAGCACCCCACCACATTACTCTCCTATAAACTATTTCAATCCAGCACTCAAGTACCCACCACATTACTTTTCTATAAACTATTTTAAACAATGCGACATGACACCACACAAAGGATTCACAAAATGGGCCCACAAAAGACAAAGGTACAAAACCATGTTGAATATACATAATTAGCGGCAGCAAAAACGTGCAGCACTGAATTAACCCACATTACGTTCCTGTAAACTAAAACAATGATTGTGACAAGACACCAAACAAGAGAAGATTTTTAAAAAGCTCACGAAAGACAGATTCAAATATACAGACATAAAAGCAGACAGGACTGGCAGACAGGACTGGCAGAAAGAGGACATACAGATGGCCACAGACAGGGACACAACAAAAATTATGCACAGTAATATACAGTACTATAGCCAATGGTGTTTTTGTACACTGGGAACTTACTGAAATCCAGTAACAAGTGAATGCTAACTCAAATAACTTGGAAAGTGCATTCTGTGTCTGCATTTATAAAAAAATTTAGTAGCAGATTTCTCAGCTAGATTCTGAAAAGATGATGCACAGTGCCCAATAGAGAAGGCTGATGAGAAACTACTGCTGCACTAGGAATATACTGGGTAAGTCAATTTCTTCTGTAATGGAACTTTTATTTTCTGAAAACTACAGGCATTTTTTTTTTAAGGAATCATTCAGTGGGAACTCGAGCCCTAGTACTCGAGAATTATGAACTTGTCAAAAGAATTCACTAACCTAAGAAACCATACTATTTACTAGATAAGGTTACATAAAACTAAGACCAGTTATGCGGGTCAGTAAAGCATCCACCATCACTAGGAGAGAGTCCTATTGTCTAGTTCGGTTCGGTTCTTGGATAGCTAAGTCTCCTAATGAAGGCGGATGAACTAACCCAGTAGATAGTTAAAAAAAAAAAAAAAAGAGGCCATTTCTTACGATTTTTCAAGTTTTTTTTTTTTTTATGTCTTTATAGAGGTATATTTCAAATTTAGTTTATTTTCAAATGCCTGCCTAAAATAATATAAAGTTATAAAGAAAACAAAGTAAAAAAAAATTTTTGGGAAAATAGAAATATATGGGTTCTTCTTTTCAGATTAGTGTTCATTAGGGGATTATTGCTGAGGAAAATTTGAAATTCCATCAATGTAATTTTAGGATTGTGAACAGTGATTGAGAACACACATATCAGCCACTTGAGTTAGCTTCACCTCACAGTTCACCATAAATTAAAAAGGATGTGACACTAATTACTTTAAAAGTGATTTCTTGTTGTGACACTAATTACTTTAAAAGTGATTTCTTGTTGTGACTAATTACTTTAAAAGTGTTTTCTTGTTGTGACACTAATTACTTTAAAAGTGTTTTCTTGTTGTGACACTAATTACTTTAAAAGTGATTTCTTGTAACAATTTGTACATGTAGCTGGAAAAAAAAGGTTCTCCAGAAAGCCAAAAAATCTGAACAAAATAATGAAACAAATTTTAAAAAACTTTTTGAAACATTCTTGTTAACACTTCAAAAAAAAAAAAAAAAAAAACTAACTTGTTCAGTTATGAACAGATTTAAGAAACTAAAAAAGATAATGTATAAAAAAAAAATTGTCAAAAAGTAGCAAATTCAAAAAAGAAAATGTAAAGCCACTTTGTCCTCACTATTCAGTGTCAGTATTCTCAAATCAAACTTGAAATGCAATAAATTAATAAATGTTCATAAAATTATTTGATTAAATTATTTAAACAATAATAACAAACCTAATAATATAGCAAATTTGTTCAGAATAAAATCTAAATAATAAATTGCTAAGTTTTAGAGAATTTATAGCAAATCTATCAAAAATAAATGCACCCAGAAATGTGTTTATGCAGAGAAATGTTCAATGTATTTAATAATAAAACAAAAATGATTAAAAAAAATATTTGACTAAATATAACATGAAAATTTTAAACAGAAAATTAGATTACAAAAAATAACTGAAACCAAAGTATATTACCAATAAAAGGTGATTTTGAGAGAGCATATTTCTAATTGTTTCCTGTAATTTATTCCACCAAGATGTTTTCAATTAAAAAAAAAGCATTAATTGGATAAGTATAAATTAAATATTTTCAATAGAAAATATAAATATTGTAAATAGCGAAATTTTTATCAACAAGTATTTAACGGGTATGTTTTCAAAAGAAAACAGTATAATAATTGGCATGAAATAAGTGTTCAGTAATTGTTCATTTACAATATATTTCGATAGAAAATAATTCAAGTAGTATTTTTTTTACATATCAGATCAATTCTATTATTTACATTTCAGATCAATTCTATTATTTACATATCAGATCAATTCTATTATTTACACAATGTTTGCACTCCATAAAAGTAAATATTACAATTGCATTTAGAGTAAAATATAAGTAATTACAAATGTGAAATAGATAATGAAAGTTTTAAACAGTCATCAGAGCACTTAACTGCCTGTTGACTCACACTGTTCTCTCCATATCCTTGCTTGTTACTTGTAATCTCAAAACATCTTGCTTTATGAAGTATTTAATCTGTAAATTTTCTCCGAAGAAGTATAGTTTCAATTTGACTTACTCTTCATGCTGTCTCTTGTTATCATACTTCACGTAATCTGAGGTCCAAAGCATACCTTGAGAACACAAGGACAGGGTTCAGATCTCAATATCCATGTCACACGATGTAGAGTCTTTTCCTTCTTGAGAATCTGATTTTGAAAAGACACATCTTTTTTATTGATAATAAATCGTTTTTAATTTATTAAACAAAACTGGCTGCAAAACTCAATGGATAAACATCCTGCCTCAACTGCTTATCACGTTTTGAGGTATTGAAGATGTTAAACTTCATGGTGGCCTGGAGAAAGCTGTGTTGGAGGGGAGTTTCTGGAAAACGAGGCGGACCTGGTGAGACAAGACGATGCACTGGCTATGAAAGCACAGAGGGCTGGAGAACTGGCTAGAGAAAGACCCAGGTGTGCCGTGATGAGAGCAACGTTCTGTAAGGGACCTGCTGATTGACTAAGAGAGAAGGAAGGAGGAGAGGGAATATTCTAGAGCCTGACGATTTAAGGCAGGGGGTATGTGCAATCGCCACGGGCCATGCAGCGAAGGATTATTTGTTGTTGACGATAACAAAATCCCTTATCAAGATGAAACCTTGTCACTCCTACACTATATTCAAATATAAATTGTCAATAGTTAAGTCAGATGAGAACTGGGAGCAAATATCGGCACAGCCAAGCGTGAGAGGCACAAGAAGTCTTCAACTAGCATAGGACTGGACTATTAACCGCGCGACGCTGATGAAAATGTTAAAGGGGGAATCTGAGCACCTATGGATGTGTCCGGAGTGCTGTGAAGATAATCCAGATCATACCTCAATCTGTCCTGCAGTAGGTTCCAGGTACTGAGGCTTAGAAGGCAATGAAACGGGGGGTGGGAAGGGAGGAGAAGACTGGCCAGAAGCTGTAGTGACATGATACAGATCAGATTGTGACGTAACTCACCAACAGATTGTGACGTAACCCACCAACAACAGAATAAGACAATAATACTGAATATGCATACAAGAAAAGTAGATGAATACCCACGCCTAATTTTCTCCACACAAAAAAAATGCTTTAAGAGAGGGACAGTGTCGTCCAGACTAAGGACAGGGCACAACTGACTGTCAACATATTTTCAAGTTTTTCTGCGTAGGAAACATGGGTCCTTACAGCTTAACATGAGAATATGAATGTGTTCCAACTACTGCTAATAGAGAAGCAATCTGTGCAAACTTCACTTAAAACAAAGCAGGGATATTTGAACTGATAGATTTCACCAAAGCTACCGGTTCCCTGATATGTTTTCGGACAAAATGATCGAAGAAGATAGGTGCCATCGCCAAACAGTGAGAGCACCAGTGGATCTCATATCGTGTTAGATGCTCCGGTGGTTCTTTAAAACTGCTCATCTGGGGGTTATTTCCCCGTTTGCTTATCAATCTTCAACTGTTCCTCCCAGTCTTGTTTTCTTAACATGTTAAGTAGCTAAACATTTTCACTCTGGTTACCATGTAACAAGGAAACAGTTTTAGAACCAAGTTTTAAAAGTTTGCTATCCTTTACAGGACGTTGCAGAACTAACTCAAGCATTTTTTTTTTTTTTTTTTTTTTTTTTTTTTTGCTGTTTTGTTTTTCTAGGCAAATTTACGTCCAGTAGTTTACCATTGCTTTTTGAACAGTCGGCTTCTCGGTACCACTGCTGAGACCAACTCAAGGCACAAGGTCCGCAGCTGAAATCGAACCCGGCACTCCGGCATTACGAAGCGCGTTCGCAAAGCATAATTAACAAACGCCGACAACCAAGTTATGTATTTTGAATTTCATTATTTCAATTTTGACGGAGAACCACTGGAGAGATGGAACATACGTTAAATGCTTTCTAAAAAAACCATTAGGGAAACAATAGATGAATTCGAGAGAAGTTAAGTAATAAGCAACGTCTGGGCAACGACTAGTAATAATTTAGAAGAGAGAAGTCAAGAAATAAAGGTCTTGGAAATCTCTAGTATTAACAGAAGAGAGAAGTCAAGAAAAAATGTCTGGGCAACCACTAGTATTAAAAGAGAAGAAACCAGAAAAAAGGAATATCTTGGCAACCACTAGTATTAACAAGAGATAAGTCAAGAAAAAAGGAATGTCTGGGCAACCACTAGTATTAACAAAAGAGAGATGTCAAGAAATAAGGAATATTTGGGCAACCACTAGCATTAACAGTTAGAGAGAAGTCAAGAAATAAGGAATGTCTGGGCAACGACCAGTATTAACAGATAGAAGAGAGAAGAAATAAGCAATGTCTGGGCAACGACTAGTATTAACAGAAGAGAGAAGTCAAGAAATAAGGAATGTCTGGGAAACCACTAGTATTAACAGAAGAGAGAAGTCAAGAAATAAGGAATGTCTTGGCAATCACTATGTTAACAAAAGAGAAGACAAGAAATAAGCAATGTCTCGGCAACGACTAGTATTAACAGTTAGAAGATAACAGAAGAGATAAGTCAAGAAATAATACTAGTCGTTGCCCAGACATTGCTTAACAGTTCAGAGAAGTCCTGAAATAAGAAATGTCTGTGCAACGACTAGTATTAACAGAGAGAAGTCAAGAAATAAGGAATGTCTTGTCAACGACTAGTATTAACAGAGAGAGGTCAAGAAATAGTACTAGTCGTTGCCCAGACATTGCTTAACAGTTGGAACAGAAGTCATGAAATAAGGAATGTCTGTTCAACGACTAGAATTAACAGAGAGAAGTCAAGAAATAAGGAATGTCTTGTCTACGACTAGTAATAACAGAGAGAAGTCAAGAAATAAGGAATATCAACGACTAGTTTAACAGAGAGAAGTCAAGAAATAAGGAATGTCTGGGCAACGAGTAGTATTAACAGTTAGAAGAGAGAAATCAAGAAATAAGGAATGTCTGGGCAACGACTAGTATTAACAGTTAGAAGAGAGAAGTCAAGAAATAAGGAATGTCTGGGCAACGACTAGTATTAACAGAGAGAAGTCAAGAAATAAGGAATGTCTGGGCAACGACTTGTTTTAACAGAGAGAAGTCAAGAAATAAGGAATGTCTGGGCAACGAATAGTATTAACAGAAGAGAGAAGTCAAGAAATAAGGAATGTCTAGGCAACGACTAGTATTAACAGTTAGAAGAGAGAAGTCAAAAAATAAATGTCTGGGCAACCACTAGTATTAACAGTTAGAAGACTGGGCAACCACTAGTATTAACAGAAGAGAGAAGAAATAAGCAATGTATGGGCAACGACTAGTATTACCAGAAGAGAGAAGAAATAAGGAATGTCTTGGCAATCTCTAGTATTAACAAAAGAGAAGTCAAGAAAAAGGCAATATCTGGGCAACGACTAGTATTAACAGAAGAGAAGTCAAGAAATGAATGTCTGGGCAACCACTAGTATTAACAGTTAGAAGATAACAGAAGAGAGAAGTCAAAAAATAATACTAGTCGTTGCCTAGACATTGCTTAACAGTTGGAACAGAGAAGTCAAGAAATAAGGAATGTCTTGTCAACTACTATTATTAACAGAGAGAAGTCAAGAAATAAGGAATGTCTGGGCAACGACTTGTTTTAACAGAGAGAAGTCAAGAAATAAGGAATGTCTGGGCAACGACTAGTATTAACAGAGAGAAGTCAAGAAATAAGGAATGTCTGGGCAACGACTAGTATTAACAGAAGAGAGAAGTCAAGAAATAAGGAATGTCTGGGCAACGACTAGTATTAACAGAAGAGAGAAGTCAAGAAATAAGGAATGTCTGGGCAACCACTAGTATTAACAGTTAGAAGACTGGGCAACCACTAGTATTAACAGTTAGAAGAGAGAAGAAATAAGCAATATATGGGCAACGACTAGTATTACCAGAAGAGAGAAGAAATAATGAATGTCTTGGCAATCTCTAGTATTAACAAAAGAGAAGTCAAGAAATAAGCAATGTCTGGGCAACGACTAGTATTAACAGAAGAGAAGTCAAGAAATGAATGTCTGGGCAACCACTAGTATTAACAGTTAGAAGATAACAGAAGAGAGAAGTCAAGAAATAATACTAGTCGTTGCCCAGACATTGCTTAACAGTTGGAACAGAGAAGTCAAGAAATAAGGAATGTCTTGTCAACTACTATTATTAACAGAGAGAAGTCAAGAAATAATGCTGAGACTGCAGTCTTGTCTTTATACAAGAGACAGTGATGGGCATTGCTTTTCGCTGGCACAGGAGCGGAGCAACAATGTTGTGACACGTACATTGTGTTTTTCATTGGCACAGGAGTGAAACAACTATGAGGTGACCCGTTTGCTATAAAACGGACACTAAGATTACCAAGATAAAATGAAGTCACTGTACATTTAAGAATGTAACATATACAGATAATAAAAAACATACCTTAATGAACTGCTTGACTTCCACTGCGTTTCCTAGACTGCTGTCACGTATTTCATTGAGGGACGTCCAGGTTTCCACTTCTTAGGATTGTACATTGACGACTCCGCTGCATAAACTGATGTACCCGATTTCATTCCTGTTTGATTTAATTCTTCAGAAGGCAAAGCTGAGTTTGCAAGTAAATTATATTTTCCAACACTGAGCAAATGCTTGCGACCTAATTCTGGTAGATTTTCAATACTTGCTAATGGCGTTTTAGACTGGTGAGATGATCTAAGTTTTACGAGATGTCTTTCTGTCGCTGACATAGTCTAACAGCTTCTCTGTAGCTTCTGGGATATTTCCTTGTGTTTTGAACAGAATCTGCTTGTTTCTGAACATGCGAGTTCCCTTGCATGAGGCCTGTAGGGGTTCTCTTTGAAAGTTTGGGGTTTTCGAATGTGTAGATCTATCTGGTGTTGAAATGTTTCCTTTGTGAGCTTGACTTTTGAAATTTCCACATTCAAATTGTTGATGTGCTAGTACTTCTGAGTATATTTTCCCAGCCACTGGATTAGCTTTAGTTAAATCAGTTCTTTTCTTCCGGATACATGCAAATATATTTTTCACTCGAAAATATATTTGTGAGTTTTCCGTCCTTTGTCTTTCAATATATTTATCTAGGTATGTATTTAGTTCAAGCCCTGAATCTCCGAACCTTAAGGGAAGTCCAGTGACACCAAAAATGGAAGAACAATTGTTGCACAAGAGTAGGAGAATAATCTCAGGAGCTGCCTCATAGAAATCCCGACTACGGATGAAATAATCGTGATTTTCAAATATAAACTCTTCACAGGCAGCAATGATTTCGGGTCTGTTAGCAAGAACTGCGGTCATTAGTTCACAGTAACTGCTTGCAGGAGTCAGCCTCCGTGTATAGAACTTATCACAAGCTTCTATGGTGATTCTTCTGTAGTCAGAAATTGATTTGACGTTTCTGTTTGAGAGTGCTGCTATTTCTTTCATGTAATATGACTTGAGATGGGCGACTAAGTCTTCCATTTTGATATACCGCTGCAGTTCTTTGAACTGTATTCTGTTCACAATTACATTCGCTGTAGCTTTCAATAATAGGTGGTTATCACAAACAGGATCTGTAACTTCCGTGTTGGTTTTCATCGGTTGACTCAAGTCGGGATTGGATACTAGATACTTTCGCAGCGGTTTCGTTTTCGTTTGTGGCGCCTGTTTCTTTTGAAACTACTATCGGAATCCTGTGCAGAAGGTCGAGTTTTTGGAGTTTCGACATTTTGTTTGATTGGGGAGATGGTCATTGTTGGAAGCAGGATAGTGTTCATGAATCTTGGTGTATTGATGATCTGCATAGGAGAACTTGTGGATCTTTGAAATAAATTAGTTTGGATAACCTCCCTTCGCTGGGCAGCTTTATTGTATCCTGTTCTTTGGGGTTTGTGGGAAAATGATATTTGAGAAATGCGTTTGCTTATCGATCAAAACATCGTGAGGGGAAGAAGCTGATATTTCAGTTGTGTTGGTCGGTAACGTGTATGAATTACTGGACTTTATGTCAGAAACAGACGCATGTGACCAATGTTTCTGGTGAGCTTCCTGAAGATGGCGAACTGTCACAACTGCTGTAGCCAGATTCGACGCTTGCAAACTGTTTTGAGGTTTTGCTGGGACCTGTGCTTTCCTGGTTGATTTGGTCATGTTTCACATATTTATTGACACAGCTTAAAGGGAGGAAGGTGTCTATTGCATATTTCTGTAGACCAGACTGCATATTATAGACTAACACTTCATCCGATTTCTGATTTGAGTGACCTGAATCGTGCAACTTGTGAAAGGAATCTCTAGCAATACAACTATTATAAGGTGTTCTGTCAGAGGATGTTTCATTTTCAGAACTGTCTGAAGGCTGAATGTCAAACCCGTATGTGTATGTTTCATTCAAAGTTTGTTCAGGGTTATTCTCATATTGGTATATTTCTTCAGTGGCAACGAACTGCGCTGGATTTAGAGAATAGAGTACGCTTTCACAATTAGTTTCCTCCAACACATTGTCAAAGGCGATGTTCAGGCCAATAGGCGGATGACTGGTCATGAAATCATCAACATCCATAAGTTCGGAGTCTTCAAACGAACCTGGTCCAAAGGTCTCTGCCAGCACCTCAGGATGATCTACCAGAAAATTAGGAAGTGATGCTTGTCTTCTGCAGGGAGTTAGTCGTGTGACAACTGAGCGTCTGTATTCCCCACAAGGGGTTCTTTCTGGCTCAAAAAGTCTGTTGTACGACACATTTTGGATATCACCCGCGGGCGTCCTAAATGATGTCCATTCTTTTTCGCGAAAGTCTTGACAGTAATCATCTTCAAAGTAACTGTCGTTGTAAAACAGTTCATTTTCTATTTCATTTGTTTCTTCTTCCGAATCGGGCGTTTCCTTAAATGGGTCATGCACTAGATATGACCAGGACATAGAAAGAATTCCCTCTGGTTTATGAGCCGGTGAATTTGGCATCTGCGCCAAACGACCAAACTCAAAACTTTCCGGGTTTTCGTAGGCAAAACTGTCTTGTGGAGTAGAAGGTATGCACAGCTTTTCTTTATCCTCGAATTTCTTTGGCTTCGTTTGTAGAAAGTTGAACAGATATTTGAAAACTTTTGCAGCTTTGACTTTCATTTTTGGCTTTCTGGAGACTTCAGGTAGAACATTTGCGATTATGTGTTTGAAGTCCTTTGACTGTGACTCTGGGAAGCAATCGAACAGAAAGCCATGAGTATTATATGACTGGGCAAACAAAAACAAAAAAAAAGAATTGCAGCAGCCAAAGTTTGCAAACCTGGGCTCAAACCTGCATCCTGGCAGATAGGACAATTTGACATAGGCTCCTAGGTCTTCCCGCTCTAAAAAAGTTACAGGAAATAACATGGGATATAAAGGTGACGTATCATTTTGAACACGAAACATTTGGAGTGACAGTGTAATGAAAATGAACATAGCATCATATGCTTGATGCATAGTGTGACCAGAATTATCTGAGCTGTAAATGAGACCCACTAATTTAACATCCATTCAGCACTTGGTATGATTTGAGGTTTAAGAACGGATCAACATCATGGCACACGGGTAGTAACCCATAAGTGCTCCGTTCTAACTCAAGGCTGAGTCCGTAGAAGTTCAGCACAGTGCACAGGCTCTGTAGCACCCGCGAGGATCCTGAAATACTTTGGGGAGATCTGTAACTCCACATTTTGCCTGGGCACCGCCTTTAGGCTACTTCTTTCAATTTCCAGCTGCCAAATGCACAAGGGCGTCCGATCTCACTACCCAGAGACCAGTGTAATTATTAGAAGGCCAAGTCCCGTGAAAAAATCTCAGCACTTAGCGGGAATTGAACCCGGAACCTCTAGCATTCGAGGCTGACACCATGCCTGGAGACCACGCAGCCCTCCCCCCCCCCCACCACTTGGTATATGATATGATCAGCTAACATTACAAGGGCTGTCTAGCTTTATGAAGATAACATTCGATGAACAACAGGTCTGCCATCTGGATCCTCTTGTACAGTGTTATCTTGAAAGGAAGTAAAACTTACAGGAGTGCCAGTTTGTTAATATAATGTATATAATAACAGACGATGCACCGATCAAAACTCAGAAAGAAGTAAGATGGATACAAACAATCGAAGCTAAGGTTACTGAGCCGGAAATCGAACCTGTCACCTCTGAATTATGTGTGCGCCTCGCTATGGAAACAATTGTACTAAGAATATGACCAACTATGGGCCCCTAAAAGAAAAAGGTTTCCTTGGCTATGTCTACCGTATAGTCTGAAATCCACAACTGGAATGCAGACATCTTTCATTTCAATCCGTTGAAACGGTACCATAGGTTATAGAAATTTTATATCAGAGCGAAGGTCTAATTAACAACAACAATTATAAACATATCAGACCATAATGCTGTGTCTACAATATAACATTTAGGAAATATTTGATTGGTCGGTTCCACTATGTTACAACATGGCATGAACCATATGTGTCAGAACTGATTGGGAGTACACGACAGAATGTAGATGGATTTCTTCTTCTTCTTGTTCACCGGCTGTGAATTCCGGCGGTAAGTCGCGGTTGTTCATCCAAATGGACTTTTGGCTTTTACCTTGACCTGAGTTTTGCGTGTACATCCGTTTTACTGGCTTATTTGTTTGCAGTTCTCGTTCCCCGCCTCTCCGGCAGATGTACTCCGACTTCGAGGGAAAGATGGATTTGATTGCCAGCTCTACAAGGCATTGACAATGGAAGGTATATTGTGTGACAACTGATTGAAAAGTACCCAACAGAATGTTGTTAGACTTGTAACTACCAACGCCACACGGCGCGGACAATAAGTCCTTTTATACAATCCTACAACAGGTTAAGGAGAGCCGCCATGGTGTAGCGCTAGACTCTTGCCTGCGGATCCAAAAGTGGTGCGTTCAAATCCGAACGGAGCTGGACTTTTACCAGAAATGACCTTGGCTCCCGGATCGTCTCAAATGGGTACCAGGAAAAGTCCTGGAAGTAAAGGTGGCCGTCTTGATATTGACCATATCACACACTAGGTACCGAATGATCTATAATATACAGGTCTGGCCCTGTATGCCCAATATGCTGAAGCCGTAGAAAAGTTCTCTTTAGGAAAATAAAAGTAAAGAACCCCCTTTTTTTTTGTCTTAGGTACATCAGGTATATAGGGCTAGACCTATGGTTTCGGATCAATCAGCACAACGTTGAGTGATGTGGAGTCAATAATACGCTCCTGGCCTATTTCCCATTACATTGCCTGTTAACCTTGTGGGGCTGTGACAAGCTAGGAGCATCATAGGTCCCGGGTAATTAGGGCCCTTTTGGATATTTTCTTTATAGAATGCCTGTGTTTGAGGAAATAAGAGATAAAGATTGGATGGTTCTGCAGCACTTGGTAAATTGGTACATGATAAGCTAGCTGTCTAAGGGCCCTTTGGCTTGAAGTTTTGAAGTTTGAACAGACCAACATCATGGCACAAGGGTAGTAACCCATAAGTGCTCCGTTCTTCTAACTGAAGTCTGAGTCCGAAGAAGCTTAGCACGGTGCACATACTGTTGCTCCTGCGAAGATCCTGCAATACTTTGTAGATTTTAAACTCCAAATTTAGCCCAAGCAGCGGCATTAGGCAACTTGTGGATTTCAAACTGTCAAGGGATTTATTTACGTGCGCGACAATGCGTCCTATCTCACTACCCATTGACCAGGTGGAATTACTAGAATTCCAAGCTCACGTGAAACCCCCCCCCCCCCCCCCCCCAGCCCAATGCGGGGATTGAACCCGGAACCTCTAGCACTCGAGGCGGACATCATGCAGCTCAAGACCACGCACCTTCCCTAGATCCCTTTGGAAGTGAGCGAACATTGCAGGTGGACAAACAGATCACGGTGTGGAGAGAATATTGCAGCGAGGCGTGACCAGGAGATCTGGCAGATGCTCAACACTCAGAGGAGGAAAACGACGGACATTCAATCAGAATGTTTCTGGTACTAGAGGATGCTTGCTGATGATGAAACAGAGCGCTATGTCGGTTCTTAACTCATATATTGGGAGACTGTCATTTTTGCCCCACATCCTACAGGAACGGATTTAAACCTAAGACATTAGGTAAAAAGATTTCGATTTAACGCCTGCATAATGTAGTTAAATTATAACTACCTCTATACCACGGTTCCCTAAAAACTTAAGCAAAGAATGAAAAATCCATTTTGTTACATTACAAAGATGTAAATACAAGTAATGTTGTATACATGATTGCTGAGCGTCTGAGAAGAAAAAGACTAAAAACAAATGTTAACGGTCCTGAAATCCCATGCTATAATTGTGGAAGACTTTTCTTAACGCGGGCGGGTTTTGCTAGTCACACTCGCCATCGCCATAGGCTGCGAGTCCCTTGTCTCCTCATAATACAGTATAACATCTGAAAATTCGGAAAGATGCCAATCAAACTTTATATGCCGGTGTCGTATATTGGTCAGATATGACTATCGTGTAACAGTAGGCAGTACCACCTATTTTGTTAATTGCGAGTTTTAGGAAGCGAATATCAAACCTGAAATCCCACATGTTGCTAACGGTTTCGGGCGGAGGTGCGCATTGAAGATACTACTAGTCGTATCCTAGGAAGTGGAAGTACAACTAGAAAACTTTTGGCAGGGCAGACTTGGCCCTCAGCTGGCAGATGGTCCTATGAGGAAACTCAGACAAGTGTACAGACTGCTATTCCTTTTTGGTTGCTTCTGCAGCATGCTTTGCTTCAGAAGAATTAGTGTCACCTCTTTTCTGGAGTGGTTGGCAATGAGGGATCAGGAAGCATTGGCCGCACGTGGCCTACAATACTACCCGCACTTTGTGCTATGAATAGAATTAACGACATTGTTATTTCTTTTCAAAGGACAAAAAAAAAAAAAAAAGATCACCTGGAAAGATGGAAACGTGACAAGAACAAGACTATAACAATCCCATGTGTAACACATAAGGAAACAGACATGTATACATACCTTCTACGTCTGAGTCCATTATTCTGGTTATAATCTTGTCAAAAGAAAATCTGTCTTCTGTATCATCTCGTTTGCGCTGGATAAAATCATGCACCTCCTCCCATTCGCAATTGAGCATCTATTGGTTACAGCGTCATTGCTCGGTCGTTTCTTAGCGCACCTTGTCCAGGTTGAAACGCACTCGTCTAAGAAATCTGATTGAATAACTTCGTGAGCTCTCGTTACATATACCTGGAGCACTTGGACTTGCCAGTTAGTGTCCAAAACCTGAAGCCAAATGAAAAATAAAACCGAGTTCTTGCTGTACACTACAACAGACGGTTTCATTCTATACTGAGATCCTATGTCGGTTCCAGAGCCTCAGTTTCGCAGGGAAGGAAAGGGGGGGGGGCACTGTTTCCAAAATAGCCATGTCACAAAATACAACTAGCCTGGGATTTGCTGAAAAAGGATTGTTAAACCGAAAGGTACATATGGCAGTTAAGCTGAAAAACGCAACAAGCCAAACGTTTTTTTAAAGGACGTAAGCAGCAATAGAAGCAGCAGCAGCAGCAGCAGCAGAAGAAGAAGAAGAAGAAGAAGAAGAAGAAGAAGAAGAAGAAGAAGAAGAAGAAGAAGAAGAAGAAGAAGAAGAAGAAGAAGAAGAAGAAGGAAGAGCATGAGGAGATGAAGAGCAGGAGATGAAGTGGAGGAGAAGAGGAGAGAAAGAAAAGATACACAGTGATTGTTTTAGTGACCATATCTTTAATTTGTTGATGAAGACTTTCTAACCGCAATATGCCGTATGTTGTCATTCCTGATTGTGTTTAATGGGAAGCTCGCTAGTTCTGCTACACGTTTTGATGGTTTTTGTTTGTTTGTTCTGTGAAAGGTTTCCGCGTGTAATATTAAATAGAATACAAAAAGCGGCAGCTATGCAACTAGACATAAAAATAAGAGCTTTGTAATAAACTACGTATTATACATTTTTGTCTGTTTAAATAATATTTCAAACACAAAAGACAGCAAGATTGATTAAAGCATATTTGTAAATACGATAAGTAAGTTTTAGTAGAGAGAAGAAACAAACATTTATTGCTTTATCAGTATTACTATATATATATATATATATATATATATATATATATATATATATATATATATATATATATTATATATATATATATATATATATATATAAATTTGCGATCATTGCCTGTAAACTCCGATGGAAAGTTCTGGTTATTTATCTATGTCTGGACTTTAGTCTTGTTCCAGAAAGTGCGTTTTGCGTGCACATCTGTTTTACAGTCTGGCCTATTTGCATGTATACTGTTGGCTCCTCAACTTCAGACAGATGCACTACGACTTCGAAGAAATTAAAGCACTATTTAGTAGACTTTTACGACATGCTTGATAGGAGGGTAATGGGTGAATTCTTTTTTCCCTAATATGCGGTCCAGAAACCCACATTCTTTTGGTACACATTTAAATATTCTAAACACAAAAAATATATTTCCTGTACAGAAGTAAACTGTTTTAATAAAGCCAAACTGTACATTATTAATTTGGCTCCAGTAAGCCAACCTGACAAATAAAGTTGATTACTGTCAATCTTGTTTTCCTTGGGGCAAAGACTGAGCGGGTTCTAACACTCGTGATAGTTGATGTTTTCATTGCTTTCCCCGTGCCCGGTCCTCATTTCTTCGGATCACAACTCAGCACTGTCGAATCGTCTTTGTGCGTGTGTTGATGTTCAAATTTTGTGACACATTGCTGATTTCTTCTTCTGCTATTTTTTTTTTTTTAATGAGAAGGATGGTTGCCAGGCTGTGTTTGCATTTAGACTGTGTTATCTGCGCCTAGGTTAGTTGTGATTCCTTTACAGGACGTCGCAGAACCAACTACAACAGCCCCTGGCTTTTGTGTGGTTTTTCTAGGCAAATTTACGTCCAGTAGTTTGTATATGGTCGGCTCTTTGGCTAAGTCGATGCGAACGCTTCGCTTCGTAATCCCGGGATGCCAGGTTCGATTCCAGATGCGGGCAATGCGCCTTGCGTTGGTTTCGACAGTGGTATCAAGAAAGCCGACCGTCCAGAAAGCAATGGCAAACTACTGGATGTAAATTGTTTAAAGAAACCACACAACAGCCAGGGGCTGTTAGGGTCGGTTCTGCAACGTCCTGTAAAGGATACGCAACTAACTTAGTTTGTATATGCGCCTAGCGGCCCCAAATATCCGATATTTTAGCAAACCCTGTATTAGTCGCCTTTTACGACATGCTTATTAGGAGGCATCATCATCAAGTGCCTTGCCAGCTGGCGTAGGTTTTCATGTCTCTCCACGGATCTCGGTCTTTGGTGTGGTGGATCGATTTCACTGATGATATTTTTCTATGCTTTAAGCCATCCACCATCATTTCTCTTAGTCTGCCTCAGCCTCTTCTACAAGTGACCTTTCAAGTCGTTTCGATATTTTTCAGTGATCGTTTTCTCATCACATGACCAAAGAACTTTGATTCCTTCTCATTGTTGTTCGCCTGAAATAAGTTGTCTATATCAGCAGTTGTGTTCCTCGCGTATATTTCACCGTTTTTTTTTTTAAATAGTTTTGTTTAGTGGTCCGTAGAGTTTACGTCTTCTGATGTTCTGTCTGGCCAAAAAGTTTGCCTTAATGTGTCATGTTCGGCGCAGTACCGGAGTACATATTCTGCGGTCTGGAACGACTTTCCACGTGTCCGAATGGCTGATACGCCTATCTTGAATAGTGTGTGCATGTGGATGCGTAATTGGTTGTGCCCTGTTTTAATACTACCGATAATGGCCTGGTCTGTTGTGTACATAAAAGAAAAGCCTTGCTGTTGCTGTTAAACTGCAAGCATTTGTGGGACGAGACAACGGTGATCAGGAAATTGTATCATCGTTATCTTATTGAGCCTCTTACGTCACATAGTGCTGGTACTCTTTGCCTCCATTTCATTCTGTTCAGTCTTTTCGATATCATGAACAGAATCCAGTCCAGCTATATTGACCGACTGACTGACGTTTCACCCCACCAGAACATCACACCGAGCGTTAAACACCTGATGACACAAAGCCCCACTATTTGGATGAGTATCACCCGGGGACAGGTCCCATAAATCCGGTTCGACCCATAGGTTGGGTTATATTAGGGCCCCCGGCAACAACCAGGGTGGGACTTTAAAACAACAACAAAAAATTGCGTCTAACATGGGGATGCAGTAAATAAAATTCATTGAACTCTCTCATCGACGTTTGTTATTAGGAAGAAACTTTCTGGCAAAATAAAGGAAGGAAGGAATGCATGCATGAATGAATGAATGAATGAATGAATGAATGAATGAATGAATGAATGAATGAATGAATGAATGAATGAATGAATGAATGAATGAATGAATGGATCAGTTAGTGTGTCAGGGTGAGATTGAGTTAGTGAGTGAGTGCGGGAATGAATGAATGAATGAATGAATGAATGAATGAATGAATGAATGAATGAATGAATGAATGAATCAGTTAGTGTGTCAGGGTGAGATTGAGTTAGTGAGTGAGTGCGGGAATGAATGAATGAATGAATGAATGAATGAATGAATGAAGAATTAAAGCTTTTAGTTCCATAATGTCATAGGTAATGTCAGAAGGAATTGCGAATGACAACACTGATTCAGGGGCATACTTCTTGCAGACACATCCTTTGCAGAAAGGACATATGGTGCCAGAGTTCTTCAGAGTCGCTCACTAAACATGATGCTTGGTTATCATCATCATGTCTCAGGTCCTTTGCAGAACGTCGCTCTCATCACAGTCTGCCTAAAAGAAATTCGGTCTCTCGCCAGCTCTCTCACCTCGTGAACTTTCATATCCAAAGAGTCACTTGTATATCATGTACCCATCTTCGTGTAGGTCGGCCCCTGCCACCCATTTCTGATTTGATGCATTTGCTATTATTGTTGTTTAACCCACAGAGACTGGCGCCTAATAAGGCCAGCATATTTCAGCCTCGGAGACAAGATTCTGTTCATTAGCCAGTCTTTCTAAATGTTCAGAATTTTTATAATATCAGTATTTCTTTTCTTTGTGCAAGGCATTCTGACAATCTTTCCCTAGCATTGCAGCTCAAAAGCCCTGTGTTTCCTTCTCATGGTCTAGGTCACAACTCACATCCGTATGCTGCTACATGAAACATGCATACTCTCAAAATTGTAACTTTGATTTCTCATGACGGGAACAGGTAAATAAAACCCAGTTACGTAACCTGGGTTGATGAGACAGAAAGAGTTAAAGTCACTGCACTTGGGTCATTCCCATAGGTGATTCGTTCCCTTTCTCAGCAGCCATTATTTTGTATTAAGATCTTTTAACTTCTCATATGCTAACCCCTGTTCTTGAGATGTACTGTTTAATGCTCCCATGTAGTTCTCTAGAACTATCTATCCCAAGCATGTTTTGAATTGTCATTGGCCTAATGCAGGGGATCATATTTTCAACCACTTGATCTGCTGTTTCTCGATGAATCTAGTACAAGTTGTAATTCCCACAATGTGTCTCGTAGTTTCCTTGTTCACTTGATCTCGGGTGGTAAGGTTGGCGGCTTTCCTCGGGCATCTCATTTCGCAGGTGGTGATTTTGCTTATAGGCACTTTAGATATTGTCCATGTTTGGCACCGGTAGCTTAATGTTGGAATGAATATGCTCTTTATAATCTGTCTCTTTGCTCTCATAGTTATGCTTGAATGTGTTAGTAATGGTAACAACTAGTATACAAGTGCACTTGCTTTCTGATACCTGGTTTCTATTTCTCTGCCAATTCTATCATCTTCAGTGACCATCTTCCTAGAAATTTTAAATTCTCTAACTTGATTCAGACCGGAACCATTCAACTGCATGTGTAGCTGACTTTACCCTGTTAGTGTGATCTTGCAGTCTATTATCTTCAGGGTAGATCAAGCGATGGTCGTAAGCAAATAGTAGTTCGGTTAATGTGGATTACTTTGTCTTATTTGTGTACCTCGTGATTATAACGATCTATGTTATCTGTATTAGAACTTGCTTCTTTAGATATTCTGTCTATATAATGTTGAATAAAAGTAGGGAGAGCACACATCCCTGTCTCACACCTGTGTTGACTGTGAACACATCTGATAAGCCTTCTAGAGTTCTAACTGCACTTTGGCTTGTGTGGTACTTTTCTATGATGTTCCGTAGTAATTGTCTCTGTACTCAGTTGTTCTTAAGAACAACCCATAGATTGTTTATATCCACACTGTTTTCCTGATCTACAAAAACAAAATCCAGATTACCTATAAAACATCTTTATACAATGTTTAGTTGTCTGTGGTGCCTGTCCACAAAGGTAGTAAAACTATCGTTCTACAAAGGATCTGTACATTGGTGAAACAGCACACTTTTGAACTTCTAAAGAACTGGCGTGGAACAAAGCGGTCAACATCGTCAGCAATGGAGTAGTCACATCGTTAGCGGAACTAGCAAGTTAACGGGAGACAAATCTTAACAGACTGCAATGTCAGGTTGGCCCAGTTAAATTAAAGGATCCTTTTTAAAACCACCAGGGCACATTAGGCACATGATTCTAGACTCGTGGCTCTCAACCTTCCCAATGCCGCGACCCTTTACAGTTCCTCATGTTGTGGTGACCCTTTAGGCCTTTACTACAGTACACTCATGTTGTGGCGACCCTGTAATACAGTTTTTCATGTTGTGGCGACCATTTAATACAGTACACTTGTGTTGTGGCGACCCTGTAATACAGTTTTTCATGTTGTGGCGACCATTTACTACAGTACACTCATGTTGTGGCGACCCTGTAATACAGTTTTTCATGTTGTGGCGACCATTTAATACAGTACACTCGTGTTGTGGCGACTTTTTAATACAGTATACTCATGTTGAGTGTTGAGTATTAAGCGTGGAGTGTTGAGTGTGAAATGTTGAGTGTGAAGTGTTGAATGATGAGTGTGGAGTATTGAGTGTGGAGTGTTGAGTTTGGAGTGTTGAGTGTGGAGTGTGAAGTGTTGAGTGTTAAGTGTAGAGTGTGGAGTGCTGAGTGTGAAGTATTGATTGTTGAGTGTTGGGTGTGGAGTATGGAGTGTTGAGTTTGGAGTGTGGAGAGAAGTGTTGAGTGTGGAGTGTTGAGTGTTGAATATTGAGTGTTGAATATGAGTGTTGAGTGTGGAGTGTTAAGTGTGGAGTGTTGAGTGTCGAATGTGGAGTGTGGAGTGTTGCGCATGGACATTGTTATATGCGCTCCGTCATCATCTTCAGCAGACAGCAAAAGGTCTACATTCTGATAGGGCTAGTAGCAGTTTGATTAGATGTCAGTCTTGCGATACTTGCCACTCTGTGCTAAGCATGTCTGTCTGTCTGTCTGTCTGTCTGTCTGTCTGTCTGTCTGTCTGTCTGTCTGTCTGTCTGTCTGTCTGTCTGTCTGTCTGTCTGTCTGTCTGTCTGTCTGTCTGTCTGTCTGTCTGTCTGTCTGTCTGTCTGTCTGTCTGTCTGTCTGTCTGTCTGTCTGTCTGTCTGTCTGTCTGTCTGTCTGTCTGTCTGTCTGTCTGTCTGTCTCCACACTTCTATAATTGCTTTGTGAGTCGGACATCTCAGGACGCTGCCAAAAATCAAATCAAGAGAGAGATAGAGAGAGAGAGAGAGAGAGAGAGAGAGAGAGAGAGAGAGAGAGAGAGAGAGAGAGAGAGAGAGAGAGAGAGAACGCGCGTTAAAAAAAAAATCAGTTGTTCACAATTGCACCCTAACCAGTCAACCCTAGCATGCACATGGAGGGGACACCGTCTCTTTCACTAGGCAATTAGATTTGAGTTGGGCCGGGGTGTTTTAAAGGGGCAATTTTTCTACCCCTTTAGTCGTACTGCGCCAGCATGGATAGACCTTTATCGTTCCCCGGTCCCTACTAATCGGTTTGAAGTTTTGAACGGAATAACATCATGGCACACGGGTAGTAACCCATTAGTGCTCGGTTCTTCTTCTAACTCAAGTCTAAGTCCCGAAGAAGCTCAGCACAGTGCACGGGCTCTGTAGCACCGGCAAAGATCCTGAAAAACTGTGGGTAGATTTTATAACTCAAAATTTTTGCCCGGGCAGCGCCGTTAGGCTACTCTTTTCGATTTCCAAATGTTAAGGGATGTTTTACGCGCGCAACAATGCACACTAGAGTCCGATCTCACTACTCAGAGACCAGGGGGAATTTCTAGAAGTCTAAGTCCATGTGAAAAAATCCCAGCCCTGAGCGGGGATTGAACCCGGAACCTCTAGCACTCGAGACGGACACCATGCCTCGAGACCACGTAGCCTCACCCCCCCCCCCCCCCCCCTTTTTTTCCCCTTCTAATATAAACTAATTACATTGTGTGTTTAATAATAGTTTGTTCTAAAGTGTTTATAGAATTGACTATTTCAAAAGTGTTTAAAATAAAGTAAATTTGTCTTAAATTGTTTCTAAAAATGGGCATCAGTATTTTCCAATGGTCCGCTTTAGCACAGTCGATAGGAGACTCGCTTTCAAATCCAGCTGCTACTCGATGCAGCATACGGCAGGTGTTCAAAACTGGGTGGTTTCCGGGGTTGATTTACCTCTGGGTAATGGATACAAGAGTTAACACTCTGGAGTAAATAGAGAAAAGCCACTGTAGCTACGAAGTTTCGTGCGTACTGCGACACAGGCGGACAGTAACTTATCAGATGTCCATACTGGTGGTAGAGCACTTATGGTTTATAACCGCGTGCATTGAGACTGGTTCCCATCTCCCGACTTTTCCTTTCCTTTAGTGTTTCAAATTAACTTTTTTTGAAGGTAGTCAATGGGATAATCTTTTTTCAAGATTTCTTAAAAGATAGAATGGTTTTTTCAACAGATACACAGAAAGATCGATTAGGAGAATTGGTTTCAGCAAACGAACCTTGGCTCAGTGAAGAACTTCCCTTCAACTTCACAGCCACGGGTTTTCTGGGCGCCAAAAGACAAGAGATGCTCACAAACCCACTGCTGCTGAGGGTTGGTATTGTGACGTTATGTCATGTGTTCGTATGTTATCCCGGGTAGGTCCCGGGTTGTTAGCGTCCTTCGGGTATTTATCCAGGTAATGATGGTGTGTTAAGAAACGAGCAGGCAGATAGACTGGCGTTCTCCACCAGGTGGGGTGAATTTAAGTATGATAAGCTAGATGTTGTAGGGGCCCTTTGTAGGCGAGTGAACAGTGCAGAGGCACAAATAGATCTTTACAGTCTAGGAAGAATGGAGCTGCGAGGAGCTGCCAAGGGATCTCGCCAACGCTAAACTCTCAAGAAAATAACGAGAGGGATAAACAATCAGACAGTTACTGGTACTATCGGAATTGGAACTCTTTGCCTGCTGCTTAATATGGGAACAGAGCGTTTCTGAGAGTGTCCCGAGTGCTGTGATGTTGATTCTTAATTCAGCATTTATCTGATATTATCACAATCGAAGCTACCCCATACTGGGAATTCCCATGCGTGCTTAGTCATCGAATGCAGCCGCACTTCAATGTACCTTTATTGATTGTGCAATATATCCTTGTCATTCTTGCTTGCTACATACATCCAGTTTTAACATATGGATGTGAATCCTGGACAATCGGTAGGCAGGCCAAACAATTTTTAGAAGCCTCAGAGATGTGGTTTTACAGAATAATGCTTAGAATACCCTGGACAGCCAAAAAGAGCAGCCAAGAGGTTTTAAAAGAGGCGGGAGCCCGAAGACAACTTATCACAGACATCAGAAGGAGACAGTCATCATTTTTCGGCCATGTTTTGAGAAGAGGGAAAATAGAACATGTTGTGACCCCTGGAAAGATCTGTGGAAAAAGGGATAGAGGAAGACAACGAGAGAAGATGCTTGACAGTCTTGTTGCATGGAATGGAGGTGTATCGGCACCCGAACTGACACATGCTGCAGGAGATCGCAGATTATGGTGATGCATGATCGCTCACGCCAGTCGGCAAGGCACCTGATGATGATGATGATGTTGATGATGATATTGATTATCCCCATGGGAGTTTGGTTATAGTGTCTCCTGTCTGAAAGAGGAAATATGTTGGCCATGTCAAGCGCCACGGCGGACAGGGAAAATTATAAAAGCAGAAGGCATGGTTCAAGGAAGAAGGGGCAGGGGCCGAGCAGCACGAAAATTAGTACATTAAATAAACGACTCCTTGAGTATGAAAGTCCACGAGGCGAGAAAACTGACGAGAGACAGTTTTTTTTTTTAGGCAGACGGTGATGAGAGTGATGTTCTGCAAAGGATGGCGATGTCTTCTGTCTTGACCATAAAGACTTCATAGACGTACTTCACTAAGCTTTACTCCCAGGTCACTCAATCGTATTAGTGTCAGCGATTCATCAATATTCCCCAACCTAGTTCCGTACAACGTTGATGATTTCAGCTCTGTGCTGGCTTCTTCTCGTTTATATTGGTGCATTACCTGCCAGCTGGTCAGTTCTTTCATTGCCCTTTACTCCCGCTTACCCATTTGTGTGAATGAAGAAGATGGAGGTTAAATGCTACTCCCGAAAGCTTTCTGCCCAATCGGAACTTATACGGACTGTTGCGATTTTCTGAAGTATGTTCACGAAGTGTGAAACGATTATCACGTGTGTGTTTGCTTATTTGTATTGCAGAAAGTGTTAAGAAGTGGCAAAAAAAAGCTCCAGAGTTGAGGTCTGCATGATTATAATCTTATTGATGAGAATGAAACAGGTGCAAAACCGGGAAACACCGTTCACCCGTAAAGAGCGATAAAGCACAATTATACCGATTGCCATGGAACGTTGTTGCGTGGAGAAAACAAACTGTGAAGGGAATGAAGGAAGAAATGATTGCAGAAAGGATGAGAGCTGGGCGACTACGAAGAAACACACTAAACACAAATGATAGCAACAAAGGTGCTGAAATCCCATGCTCTGATTGTGGGAGACTTTTCCTAACGCAGGCGGTTCTTGCCAGTCACACTCGCCAACGCCATGAGCTGTGAGACGCATGTCTCCTTATTGCAGCATATAACACTATCGTCAGGAAAGACGGAAAGTTGCTAGCAACAGCAGTTAATAATGGGGCACCACAAAAGGGTTACAAAGGACACGTTGTCTAATGTTGATATTTCTTTGCAAGACCTCCTACTTCTTCTTCTTCTTCAGCCCTGAGGTTCACAGTTGCAGATATCACCCGCCTCCTCTCATCTGACTGGCCTTCTCTTTCCAGCTGGTGACACCAAGTGTTTGAAGGTCTGTCTGGATATAATCTCTCCACAGTCTTCTTGGTCTGCCTCGTGGTCTACAACCATTTAGCTCCCTTGTGAATACAGTTTTAACCTCTCTTGGACACGCAACTAGACACCTTTATAAACTGTTTGTTTGCTTAGTGCTCTCTGTTATTTCATTGACAACAGAATCGCGTTGGTCGCGGAAGATCCTCCTCTGATGCCATTTTTGGAAGTAATTACAGATGCCCTTGGACAATGGCCAACGGTTTGTATCCTCATTAACGACCTTATTTACTATCAGAGTCATTGCTGCTTTCATCCAGTGTTCATCATTTGCATAAGCATCAACCCCACTACAATAATTAGGTCCCTTAATCACTGTTACCATCACAACTGCACCCTTGTGTGGTGATTTCCAATGGCCAATGCCCTTTAACACGCATATCATCAACAGTGACTAATGAAGAGGTTTTGCTGAAAATGACAGGAGCGGCTGGCCGAACATTTAGAACGTTAGGCTCTCCAGCGGGAGACCCAGGTTCGAATCCTCGGTAAGGCTGGGGATTTTTTTTTTCTGTCGGGAGGGGGGGGGGGGGGGAATGAAATGCTCACCTGCACAGTCGTGGCGACAGCACTAGTAATGCGGCCGTAAATCCTTAGGCACAAAGGACCCCCCCCCCCCCCCTTTCCCTCTCTGCCTACACCGCAAAAGAGATATGATAAAAGCAGTAGTTGGCAGTTTGGAAGTTTTGGCTGAAATTGAATTGATTTTGCGGAAAAGCACGAATATCACCACCAGGTTGTAATCCACGGCTATTCGGGTAAGTCTACATAGGAGCCACAGTGTTAAAACTTAGGGATCGTCACGGGCCAGAGGCTCGAGTCCCAGTGTAGAAAGGTCATCAATATGATACAATTGGCAATGATATGCGCGCCACTTGCTAGGTCTACGCAGTCCTGATTCGCCCCGCGTGCGGCCAGTTGAATAGCCTTGCCGTGTCAATCAAAACACAATGTGTCAACTGCAGAAGAAGGAAATCACCTCTTATATAGTTACAAATCTAGTGTTATCCGTAAAACCAAATCTCCGCAGCTTCCAAATAAGTTTTCATTGATTTACCAACTGTGCATGATTCACTTCCGAACAGCAATCTAAATTCATAAAAATTTAAAGTTTCGTTGGTTGAAATAGCTAAACTCCGAAAGTTCTTCGCCGATTGCTTTCAAATTTTCACACAACATTGCATTCGACTACGCGCGTGTTTTAATATAAGTGTCGCATAAATCACAAACTACATAGCTACAGCGACGATCTCATCGCTTTTTGTTTCGTTGGTGGCTCGGAATTGTTTTAATTCCACAACTTTGACTACTTAGCAGGGCTGCCAATGCACGCCCCGTGATTCGTACCAATTGCTTTGAAATTTTCAATTTTTCCCTTGAAAAGTTTCACACAACGTTGCATTCGAATACGCGCATGTTTGTATGTAAGAGTGTCAGACAAGACATGACCTACACAGCCCCAGCGACGATCACATCGCCATTTTGGTTTTGTTAACCGACGATCCAATTTATTTATTTTTCTTTGCCGTGTTCGCGGCAAAGTTATTATTTACGCTGATAATCGACCTTTGACTGTTGACCTTAGAAATCTGCATGAAGCTGGTCGAAGAGTTGTTGACAAAATGTATGGAGATTTTAATATGTGGGCATTGGTTAACATTTCGCAAACCTCCACAAACAGATTTAGCTCCGCCCATTTACACACTAGATCACTTTTCATTCATAGCTGATTAGGGTCGCCCACTTTCGTGGAGGCTACAGGGGTGTTCTACTGTTTGTTCAACAAGTTTTATACCTTGTCTTCCATTTACGTTTTCATTCCCCCAAAAAAAAAAAAAGAGAATTCGTCTGACATAGGTTGCATCACTCTCGTAAAAAAAAAGGGTTGGGGGTGTTAGGGCCAGTGCTGCATATCGCTGACATGCTGAAATATACAACACGTAATATCAACGGTATCGCGGAACACACCCATAACCATCCGTAAAGTTGACGAGGCTCAGCAACTACCAATCAAAAGTGACCTAGTGTGTCAATAGGCGGGCCAACTCTGTGTGTGCATATTTGTGTAATGTTTACCCTGGGCATTTCTTCGGTGAGGGAGAGGGCAGTATTCGATTAATTTGGGAGGACAGGGTGTTGGGGGAAAGGGGGGGGGGGGATTTTGACAGACACTGTTAACTGAGACAGCTTAGTCCATTTTAGACTGGGTGGACACGGATGCCAAGGTCAATTAGAAATCGTCAGTTGATGAATTTAAAATCCTTCGGAGAGGGAGAGAGTAGTCGGTGGATGTGGGGGGGGGGGTGTATGGGGGAGGTGGGGGTGGTATGCCAGTCACTTTTAACTGAGAGAGCTTAAAACATGATTTTAATTAGGCTTAAAACATGATTTTAAAGTTCTCATTTTTTTATGCGAGTCTGTTGGTGATTCAGAAGTACAGTAGTCAGCTTTACTTTCAGATGTTAGAGGAAAGAAAAAACAAACTTAGGAATGTGGTACACAAATAACTATCTTTGTAAGTCCCAGTAATACAATTTAAACCATCACTAATAAAAAGACATTTATATGTTGCGTGTTCTAGAGTCGATAAATCAGAATATCTGCATCGATTGTGATATTTACACATATCAGACATGTGCGCTTTCATTTTTCTTTCTTTTCCATTTCGAAAGACTGAGCCACAGCAACGCGTGGCTGGTACTGCTAATATATATATATATATATATTCCTGAAACAATATTCTTAAGATTCAAACTTTATAATTTATCAGGAAATATTTTGTTCTGACCGATTCAGAGTGGAATGAAGTGTATAAGTTTACTGAGCAATGCACTAGTAACAAGACAAATTGGTGCACTTTGAGACTTGTCTGTATCGTGCTGTTTTGGATGCTTGTTGTGATACTGTTAGTTCTCGCTTTGATTGACATTTCATTTTCAACAGTCCTCGTATTGTCTGCAGCTTTAAATGGTTGGGCGGGAGTATTAGACGAACCACAGCAAGTGACCAGAAGATCGCAGAAAGACAACACCGACTACTTGAGCTTAAACAGGGTTTGTTGACATTGTTATTACTTTTTTTTAAAAAGTGTATGTTCCTTTTAGCTGCAGACGGTTTGTCTTGCGTTGATTTCGACAGTCTCGCCAAGAGCTGACCGTTGAGTGAGCAATGGCAGACTACTGAACGTAAAATTTGCATAGAAAAACCTCAATAGACCCCCCCCCCCCTCTCCCCCTCCAATGCTAAGGTTATTTCTGAAACGTCCTGTAAAAGATACACAACTAACTTAAACTTTAATATTTATCTCCTGGAGTTCACTTTCATCTTTTATCTACTTATCTTCCAAGTATATATATATATATATATATATATATATATTATATATATATATATATATATATATATATATATGTGTATATATATATATATATATATATATATATACACATATATGTATATATATATATATATGTGTGTGTGTGTGTGTTTGTGTGTGTGTGTGGTGTGTCTTACACAAAGACTTGCTTCATCGCCTCTCAAGAAAGGGCCAATGTGTCACATTCAGACTAACGAAAGCGCAATCACAATCACAACTTCGCTGCGCAGGTCATATAGTCCGCATGCCTGACCGCCGACTGCCAACAAGATTTTTTCTGTGGTGAGCTACAAAAAGGAAAACACTCTCAGCATGGAGAGAAGAAACGTTTCAAGGACAGCCTCAAGATCTCACTGAAAGACTTGTCTTCTTCTTCTTCTTCACTTCCTCTTTCACCGCTGTGGGTGTCGAGGGAGATATAAGGTTCTGTTTCTAGCTCTTCTGGCCGCCTCGACCATAGGCACATCGTGCTGTTGTAGAGTTTCTCTGATGTTATCATTCCATCTTGTTCTTGGTCTACCTCGTGCTTTACGACCTTCTTCTCTTTCCATGTATGCTTTGTATGGTATGGTGTCACAAGGCATTCTCTCTAAGTGGGCAAACAATTTCACTTGCTGTCTTCGTATGTAATCCAGAATTGGTTCTGTGCCGACTTTTTCTCTTATGACCTCATTCCTGATCTTATCTCTTATGGTCACTCCCACAGCCCTTCTCAGACATCTCATTTCCGTGGTTACTAATTTTCTTTTATGGTTTGTTGTGAGTGACCATGTATGGCACTGGTAGCACAGAGTTGGAATAAATATACTTTGAATTAGATGTCTCTTTGTGCTGATTGAGATTGTTTTATGCTGTAAAGACTTCTGTATTGACCCTAAAACCTGGGAAATCGGTGCATGTGACAACTCATCCTGACGCTCCTCTCTTCAACGAAGAGTTGTGACCCATATAGCTGCTAGGACTGCAACAGCAATTGAGTAAAGACAAGCAAGGAAAGACAGATTTACACGTATTCATACATACCAACACTCATACATACAAACACTCACACATACAGACACTTATACATACAAACACTCATACATACACACACTCAAACATGCATACACGCGTAAACATAATCTTGCATACACCTATTCACGCACTTACATATATTCATACATACCAACACCCATACACACTAACACTCATACATACAAACTCTCGTACATACAAACACTCAAAAATACAAATACTCATACATACAAACACTAATTCATACACAGGCCTACGTATACACATATGCACGATCACTCATCCATACACATGTATGCACCCACACTTATGGATAAACAAACATAGACCCACTTTTACACACATACACACATGCACACATATCTACACTCTCTCTCTCTCTCTCTCTCTCTCTCTCTCTCTCTTTCTCTCCATCTCTCTTTTTTTTTTTCATACACACTTTTTTGTACAGAATTACGCTAGAGAAAACAGAAGTTTGCTATTATTTTGTAAACTTTCGGTTTCCATTCTGTTGGTGATATCAACAGAAAGCGGTCTGTCTTCAAATTTCCTGCCGTTGACTTTAAACCCACGAACTACGTATTATGATACTGTTTTTCTTCACTCTTCCTTGTTCGCCGGCTGTAAGTTCCGGCGGAAAGTCCTGGGTGTTCGTCCATTTGGACTTTGACTTTGTGCCAGGGTCGTTGTTTTGCATGGACATCCTTTTAACTGACTGTAGTTGGTCGTTCCTTGCCACTCGGGCAGATGTACTCCGACTTCGAAGGAAGTCCCCAGTTAGTAGACTCCTACGACATGCGTGTTGGGGAGGCAGTGGGTCTATTCTTGTTTTCCCCACAATGGGGCCCCGGAATCCACAGGGGGAACACTGTGTTTAAAATATTAGGGCACCCGACTGTAGATAACAGTATTATTTTCTTTGCCTCACTTGTGGATGTTTCCCCTCGAAAAAATATACGAGGGGAAGTCAATAAGTAAGTCGCAAATGGTTGGGGAAAAAACAAACTAAAGACGATAACAAGTTGAAACTCGTTGATTTTTACACATACACTGTACCTGTATTTTTTCAACATAATATCCACCAACACTGATGCACGTGTTCCATCGTTTTTTTCAGTCCTCACAAATGTGCTGCATAGAACTGCGTGCTCTGTTCTCTAAACCACATTTTCACTTCACATTCAACTTCTGCGTCATTCGCGAAATGTCTCCTGCCAAGATGGGTTTTCAATGGACCAGAAAGGTGTAAATCGCTAAGGGCTAAGTCGGGGCTGTAAAGTGGATGTTCCAGACCCCCCCCCCCCCCCCCCCCCCCCCCCCCCCCCCAGATGGTTAACCGAGCCGTATGTGGTCTGGCATTATCATGTAGGAGCAGTACGCCTCTAGTCAGCAGGCGTGGACGTTTTCCTAGAAATGCATCATAAAGCATCGATAGAACGTTACAGTATGAATCAGCATTCACATTCTCACCTTTTTTTTTAAAAATAAAAATTTGTTAAAAGCACTCATTGACAATGCCAGAACACTGTCAACGTAACTCTTTCTGCTGATGGCGTAGGCCCGGCTCTCTAGCGTAGTTGGCTAAACCGGATTGCGCGGTGACGAACTCCTTGTGGTCCGGGTTCAATCCCGGGGGTGGGCAGGAAAGCCACATTTTCTTCCAGATTTACTGTATTTACAATGGAATCAAGGCCGAAAGGTTGCGATATCCATAATGCGATATCCATAATACCGAGCCTAAGGGTTAACAACTCATGGATTCTGGATACTAAAACAAACAAACAAACAGTTGATGGCGTAGCCTTGAATTTTGTAATAAAAGGCGAAGAAGGATGTTTCCATTGCTTTGAAGCACGCTTTGATTCGGGCTGGTAGTTATGCAACCATGATTCGTCCCCAGTAATAATTATGTTCAGTATGTCTTCTCCGTCATCAGCACATTGACATAGATGCTGGAAGGACAGGCCTAATCGGTTGATTTTGTTTTCGTCCATCAGTTGTCTGGGTATCCACCTTGAGCACACTTTGAAATATTAACAGGACGACCAGATCGGACTTCAACACAATTTTAGAGCGTCCTTGAAAAAGATTTTTTTTTTTTACCTAGCTATGCACCGCTTTACTGGATAAACAGTTGTAAGCATAAACAGTTGTAAGCATAAACAGTTGTAAGCATAAACAGTTGTAAGCATAAACATGAAGTATATCCTCATAAATGTTTTCTGCAGGCAGCCCTTTTGGTTCCCCCCCCCCCCTACCTCCGCCTACACACACATACAAAACGCACAACAGCACGTTACTCTTTGAGGGTACACTCTGTAAGTACAATAGCCGTTTTGTTTCTGTGTTGCGAATACGCATGCAACACTTAGCGTCATCTTACGTACGGAGACGTAAAGTTCCATGTTAGTGTCATCTAATGACACCTTTAGAAGCCATCAGCTACATTTTCCTGCCATCCCATAACCATTAGTGACTTGCTTATTGACTTCCCCTCGTATATGCTGGTACTCAGCACAACGTGTTTAAAAAAAAGATGCCATTACATAAAGGGAATAAAACAGGTGGCGGCACTTACCACTAGTGTCTAATGATGGTGATTTGCGAAACAAATCGTTACGTTCAATCAGAATCCCCGAAGAGGGAGCCGTATGTTAAACTGTGACTCGGTTATGTAAAAATGGCTTAGCATTTATCACCGTCAAGATCCATGAAGAGAACTCTTGCAGTGTGGATGCGATCACTAGAGACAGACTCAAATACTGTCATGACAGGTGACGAGGTCGTCTACCGGCGAGGCAATGGGCGACCTGGTCGCCGATAACTAAGTGTCTGCTACAGCAGCCATTAAAAGATTAATGCCTGTAAAAGGTGTAAGCACTGATCCCTGATAGGGTTTAATTTTAAAGGCTTACTGGTAATACACTTAACAAAGGCATGACGGGCTTGCTGACGTAGTTGGTTAAACCTGACTGCGCCACGACCGGGTGACGAACTCCTTGTGGTCCGGGTTCACGCCCTGAGGTAGGCAGAAAAGCCACATTTCTTCCAGATTTACGATATCTATCATGGAATCAAGGCCGATGGGTTACGATATCCATAGTACCGGGCCAAATGGTTAAAAATTCGTGGTTTCTAGATATTTAAAAGAACATAAACAGAGGGATCATTGTTTGCTGCTTTACATTATTATTTTATACACACTGCCAATTATATGACACGAATCTGTAGGAGAGACTAATGCCTCTGCTTCGAAACCCTAGGGAGCAGTGTCGGCAGCTATGATTTCATCGAGTGACAACCGAACGTTTAGAGAACAGAAAGGGCGTGTTCAGCAGCTGGGTTCTGTTGGCGGCGCCAAGAGACAAGAACGGCCTCTACCGAAAATATTTAAGCCGGGGACCGTGTTTGGAATGCCACACAAGTAAGATTCACATACAGTAGTTTTTAACCTTTTTATGACGCCTTCTTTGAGTGAATAGAAAGATCCCCACGCCCCAGCGCTCGGTCCCCAAACCAAAGTTAAAAAAATGTGTTTAAAAAAAATAAGAATAAAAGTTGACAGCAAGACAAAACCCAAGCACCGTTAACAAGAATTTCCAGAAAATGTCCACATAAAATGTCAAGAAACATTTTTTTTTTAAATCACCAACAACTAGTAATCTAGTGTCACAACATCAGTGTGATGGCTGACATTGTTTTGTCTTGATAAGATTAGTTTTTTTTTTTTTTTAGTATTTTTTTTTTTTTTTCGTTTTTGAAAAGTTTTATTGGTGGATTCTGTATGTGTATTTACAAGTGTTGCCTTTTGTCAGTGTTAGTGTTCAATGTTGTACAAAATCATATACATGCATATTAATCAAACAAACATTTGGTAAAAATTCTAAGTGTCTAAGAAGGGCTATTGGGTTATGTTGGAGGGGTCTTTATATCAAATGAAGTGGGAGGGGGAGTGGGAGGGGGGAGGGGGGGGTCTTTATATCAAATGGGGGAGGGGGAGTTTAAGGTTATTGGTTGTTATTGCTGTGCTATAATTTCGCTTATGTACATATATACACAGTCATTTGTGAATAATCTTATCTAAATATAGTGTGTGTTAATGAAAGAAGTGAAAGTTGAGAAGGATTGATATAGGGAGGAAGAAAATGAAGAAGAATTGTGTGGAGTAGAGTCAGATAATGTTAAGTGAGTATTTTTGTTAACAGGCACTGGAAGTGATGCTGCAGGTGATTGGAGGTATACTTTTTGTTTTCATGTACTGCTTTGCATCTGTACCTCCATATCATCGCTCTATACTCCGCCAATGCTGACAAAACTGTCACGTGACATTCTCTTGTTGTTTTTGGAATTGTGTATATCTGTATATATCTGTATATATCTGTATATATCTGCTTGTGCTGTTGTGTATTTGTTGATGATGTTTTGGAGGTTTTGAAGTGTGGTCTGTATTGTTGTACATTTATAAAATATGTGTTCTTGTGTTTCTTGTATGTTGTTTGAACACAGCTTGCATGGTATTTTACATTTTCGAATTGTTGCTGTGTATTCTTTAGTGGGAGTAAAATTTAATAGTAATCTATATGTTATTTCTTTTGCTACTGGTGTGATGTATGGTTGGTGTGTGTTTACAAAAGACATATAGTGGTTTGTCCTAGTGTATCTTGTTCCTCTTTTGATTTTAGTGTACAGAGGTATTTCTTGTTTAGTTACTAAGTGTGTGTAAATTTGTTTTGTTGTCTTTTGTACTAATGTTTCATTTCCTTTGAGATATTTGAGACATGTTCTATAAAAGGGAGGTAGGGGTCCTTAAAAGTGTGGAGAACTGTTATCTATTTTTTTTTTAATGGTGTAATCTCAAGGCTAGATAGTAGTTGCCTAAAGATGTTGTTCTGGTTGGGTTATGATCTGCCCTATGTGTCTTAGTCTGAATGATTTAATTTTTGTGTTTATATCGTGTACGGCTACACCACCTCTCTCTTTTTTTTTTTGAATTAATATTTTCTGACTAACTTTGTATGCCGTACTGCCAAATAAGAAGGCTCTGATGATTTTATTTATATTTTTAATTGTCTGCTTTGGGGGATCCATTACTGTGGTTATGTAAATTATTTTAGGTATTATATGTGTATTTATTATTCTGCTTCTATCGAATATTGTGGACTTTCTGTATTTATATAAGTTTATTATGGTGTTTACATCTGTGGTTAATTTTTCCCATGTTTGTGTGTGCGGTCTCCCTGGGTTGTTTTGGAAGTTAATTCCATATATTTTCAATGTGTGTGTATTTATTATGTCTGGCGGAAAATCTGATTTGTACCTCCAACTGCCTAATCCCATAATGTGCGATTTGTTGACATTTATTTTTGCCCCACTTGCCTTCCCAAATTGTATAAAAGTATCTAAAATTTTAAGTATTGATGTATCTTTCGAAGGGAAGAAAGCTGTATCATCCGCATAAGCGATCAGTTTTCTTTCTCCCGCCCAGGGTATTTTAGTGCTTATTATGTTTGTATCTTGTCTAATTTTCTCCAATAAGGGCTCTAGTGTTAAAACGTATAGAAGTGGAGAAAGTGGACATCCTTGTCTCACAGATCTTGTAAGCCGGAAACCCGTAGTAAGTGTGTGGTTCACCAACACCTTACTCTCGGGGTCCCTATACAAGATTTCAATCCACTGTCTACAACGTGGTCCTATGTTATTTTCCCCTAGCAGTCTAAAAAGGATATTATTGGACAAAGCACAACTAAGATCATTCTTTGCATCGGACAGGCTACAGTGTTTTTGTTTTTCTGGCCGTTAAAGCTGAATTGAAATCCAGATTCACAAATGTATGCAGAGGAAACTTACACAAGAGCATGCATAGGTAATGTGGCTACATAAAGGTGCACTGCAAGATACTACACACCCCCACCACCCTCCTTCAACTGCCCCCAAAAATGCAAACCTAAAAATGGTAAATTGTCTTTAACTCTTTGAGTCCCAGGGAGTTTAGCGTCAGAGGCCCAAGGGAAAGTCAAAAGAGACGTAAAATCGGCGCATCTTGCCTTCACTGGGCTTCTAGATAGAAACCTATAAACGTTTGATGCGTTCTTTTTGACACAGAGATAACTCTCAATTCAACTCCTGCTCAGTTGCTGTTTCATAGATAAAATGTACCAGTATGTCAATAATGAAAGTGTTTCTGGCTAACTTACAATACCAGCCATGAAACCATAAATCGGGTAGATAAAAATTGAACTTAGTCATCAGAATATCTAAATGTAACTTAATTGTAACTGCAAGTTCACTATTTGCACACTCCTTGCATTGTAACAGTTCAAGACGAGGAACATAATTACAGTTCTTGTCTTCAGTTCGTGTATGCCTGTATTATGTATGTATGAATGTATGTATGTATGCCTGTATGTTTGTATCTTTGTATGTATGTTTGTGTGTATGTATGCCTGTGTGTATGTGTGTATGCATGTTTTTTTGTATGTATGTGTGTATGTATGTATGCCTGTATGTGTGTGTAAGTGAGTGGGTGTATGTATGCACGCGCGGGTTTTAGCATGCACTTTACAACTCATGCTTTTGTGTACTTTTATAATATTCATAATATGCATATCATCATATGATCATAACATGCTTTATTAGTAAAATACAATTGCTGTGTGAAAGATGGTTAACTGGAAGGGCCGAATGTAAGACGGACCTGCGTGCCCAATTTGTGACCCTTTGAAAATAAAGTTCGTTCGTTCGTTCGTTCGTTCGTCGTTTCTGTAACTCAGATTCTTCCACAAAGACTCCGGATGGCATATTAAAATAGAATAATATTGCTATTTTTTTTTTTTAATTCTACAATTCAAGTTATTCAATACTTTAAAAAGAAAAAAAAAAGTAATCATCGATGCAATTTGAAGCCAAATGAGTTTTCAGTAAAATAAAATGATACATATTTATGACTCAGAGAACTCAGAATTCAACCCACATTTCTCTTTGATAACTAACGAATCACAGTATTAAAAAAGTAGAACATTATGTTTGGCTTCAAGGCGATTGCAAATTGAAGGAAACATTAGTGCATTAATTGTGCTTGATTTCATAAAATTCGCCACTTTTATAGATTCTTTCATTGCCCCGTTTAGTTTGCCGCGGCAAAGATTTGGTTGCCAGAGTCTCCCTGTAATATACACTGTGACTGCCAGTAAAGTCGGGATTTTCCTTCCTTTTAACCATTGTAATCTGTCTTTATCATCTGAGACAATAAAGATAATTCTCAAAAGATATATAGATCCTAACTTGATATTAGGAAGTGAATTATGGACAGTTGGTGGAGTAGTGAAACAATTTTGGAAGCTGCGGAGATGTGATTTTTTTTAGAGGAATTACGAGAATATCTTGGACAGATAAACAGAGAAATGAGAATGTCTTTAAAAAGACTGCCTAAAGTAGAGAACTGATTTCCCACAATATCAAGAGACAATCTACATTCTTTGGTCATGTGATGAGAAGCAGAAAACTGGAGTTCATGATGACAGTAGGAAAGTTGGAGGGGAGAAGAGGCAGAGGCAGACCAAGGAAACAGATGCTGGGCGGTGTGACATCAGGGTATGGAGGATCATCTGTGTCAGAGTTGATTGAAAGTACACGAGACAGCAGGTTGTGGATAGACACGACTACCAACGCCACACGGCAAGGACTTTAAGAAGAAGAAAAAGAAGAAGAAAAAAAAAACGAACGAATGTAAGAAACCCAGAACAAGAAGCTATCATAGCTGGAGCACCATCTATACAAACACCCTCTAATTTCCTAGTTGGTCTATTTTCTAGAA
>CAJHNH020000342.1:0-155000 GCA_905116865.2 Candidula unifasciata | reverse complement strand
CGACTTAGCCACAGAGCCGATGATGAGAAAAGGAGCACTGGAAAATATCGTGACGACTGGAAAAATCACTGGTAGAAGAGGCAGAGGCAGACCAAGAGAAATGATAGTGGATAGCTTAAGACAGTGGCATGGAGGTATATCATCAGTGGAATTGATCCGAGCACCAAAGACCGAGATATGGGAAGATGCATAGACGCCTATGCCAGCTGGCAAGGCACTTAATGCTGATGATGATGATAACATTTTCTTGTAACTTGTCAGTATTATTGTGAAAAATGTAAATGTGTTAAGCACGTGACATCGCAGTGCAAACGAACACGATGACGTCATAATAACAGTTTAAAGTACAGGCTCACTTTTAACATTCCCTAAAGAGGAGAAACATTCTGATTAAAGGTTTAAATCAGTAACGGATTGAAACCTATTAAAAACTTATTAGTGACTGTAGGTCCAGTTTCGTGATGCAGGCTTGGCAGACCAGCAAATGAATGAGTGGATCAGGAAGTCGTTTTGAAACTTCCTGGGGAAGCAGAGCCAACCAAAATGGCTGGACGCTCGTTTGCCATCCCCAACGTGTAGGGCTCAAATTTGCTTCGAAACAAAATTTTTTAGAAAAGTGAAGTTGGTCCAAAGTAAACCCAGCCCGAAATGGGTACCAGGTTGTTATTCCCGGTGAAGTAGAGGCGGTTGATGTCATGCTGACCGAATCACCCATGGAGTAGCGATTGGTCTTAAAAAAAATTAGGTCACGCACAACATACGGGAGGGAGTCGCCGTGTCGGAGGGGCTAGTCGCTCGCCGCGGATCGGAAGGTTATGGGTTCGCTCCCTGGCGGAGCCGGACTGTTTTTTTTTTAAAAATGACTTTGGCTCCCAGGTCGACCCAGCCTTGAGTGGGTACCGGGTGCAGTCCCGGGAAGTAAAGGCGACCGGCGTGATGCTAACCACATCACCCATCTTGTGCCGATTGTTCTATAAAATATAGGTCTAGCCCTATATGCCATATATGATTAAAGGCGTGGAAAAGGGTTCTTTACTTTTTGTTCACAATTTAGCGGCTCCACCAGAGACATAAAAAAAGAGGGTCAGTTTCTTTTCTAACTCCTTAGCAGCTGTTTTGTTTTCTATTCAAATTAACAATTCACACAGAAAAACATGAAGATCGACTTCACTAAGGTACGACCCAACAGAGCATCATTGCTGCGTCCAAATGTTGTACCATCAAATTTACAAAGTCAGCCATGGAGGAATCCGAAGCTTATTCTCAAGGTACTGTCTATAAATTGTGGGGACAAAAAAAAGTAAAGTAAAGATCGTTTTTCACGCCTTTAGGCGCATCGAGTATATGGGAAGAGCGCCCATATTTTTACAGACCATCAGCACTAGGTGGGTAATGTGGTAAGCATTACGCTGGCCGTCTTTACTTCCCCAAGACAGCCAATCCTGGTACCCATTTTAGGCCTGGTCGACCTCCGATGTCTCATACCATGAAAAAAATCCACGCAGTTTATAAATTGTAATAGACATTATGTATCTTGTACTATTACTTCTTCTGTTTTCTCTCTCCTCTCTCTCTCTCTCTCTCCCTTTCTCTCTCTCTCTCTCTCTCCCCTCCCTCCTCTCTCTCCTCTCCTCTCTCTCTCTCTCTCTCTTTCCTTTCTCTCTTTCTTATTCATAATCCTTTTCTATTCTCTCCCGTCAGTAATATCTTTCTCCTATTCTTCTCCTCTTCCTATATTCTCTATAGTTTGTTTCTCAAATTCCATTTTTTTTGCCTTCTCCTCCTATTGTTTTTCCTCCTCACTTCCCGTTTTATTTCTGTGGTTGTTCTTCTGGGACTTTTTTTCTCCACGCTTCTGGGTCTATCTGTTCTTCGTCTGCCTCATTTCCTGCAACCACTTCCATATATTTGTAAAGCGGCTAGAGGCGTGGCTGCGGGTCCGAAGGTCGTGGATTCAGTTTCTGACGGGGGCCAGGCTTTTTTTTTTAACAATGATCTTCGCTTCCTGGTAGACCCAGCGCTGAGTGGGTACCAGGTACAGTCCTCGGAAGTAAAGACGACCGGCGTGATGCTAACCACATCATCTACTAAGTGTCGATTGGTCTATTAAATATAGGTCTAGCCCTATATACCCAATACACCTGAAAGGCGTGGAAATGGGTACTTTACTTCCATATAATAAAAAAAATCTTAATATTAAAAAAAATAATAGTATTTTTTCTTCTTAAAGTCCATGAGGTGTGACGTTGGTAGTCATGTATATCCATAACCTTCTGTCTCATGTACACGCAGTCATTTCTGATACAAATGATCCCCCATGCCATGATGTCAAACTATCCAGGATCTTTTCTCTCTGTCTCCCTCTGCCTCTCCTCCCATCAGACTTTCTACTGTCACGAAGTACCCCTTCTCACCACATGACCAAAGAATGTAGATTGTCTCTTTCATGTATGGGTAATCAGTTCTGTTCGTGAGTCATTTTATTTTAAGACAATTGCATTACTCTTTTTATCAGTCCAGTGATTTCTCATAAGGGCTAAAAAAAATTCCGTGTAATGAGTTAGGGGCTGCATGGTCTCTAGGCATGGTATCCGCCTGGAGTGCTAGAGGTTCCGAGTTCAATCCCTGGTAAGGGCTGGGATTTTTTCACGTGGACTTAGACTTCTAGTAAATCTCCCTGGTCTTTAGGTAGTCAGATCCTCGCCGGTGCTACAGAGCCTGTGCACTGTGCTGAGCTACTTCAGACTCAGACTTGAGTTAGAAGAAGAAGGGAGCACTTATGGGTTACTACACGAGTGTCATGATGTTGGTCAGTTCTTCAAACCTCAAACCTCAATCCGTGCAGTGCGTAAGAAAACTAGTCATTAAGAGACAAGACAAGATCACAAAAATCGAGATATTGGGAAAGAGCAGGTATCAGAAAGGTGCCAACTAACTACGGCTACTCATTCATGTATTTTAAATTTTGTCAGTATGATGCAAGACATCCAATTGCCACCCCTAACAGCTTAGCGTTGTCAGATAAAAAGCTGAAACTGCATTTTGATCTTCCTGCTTATGCCGCCCCTTACAATGCCGCCTGATGCAAACGGCTCTCTGAAGCATTGCACGGCACATACCTGCGGCTACTACCATTATTATACCATTATTATACCATCACCACCACCATCACTACTTCTGCAGTTGTTGCTACTATTATTACTACTCTTTTCCAACTACCGCAACTGCTGATAATACTACTACTGCTAATGCTGCTGCTACTACTACTGCTGCTGCTACTACAACTTGCTACTACTGCTAGAAAGATGAAGACGACGACTACTATTACTAGTGCTAAAATGTAAAGGTTTTTAATTTTTTGTTTTTGTTTTTGTTTGTTCAATCTGCGGAAAAGCAAGACGGTCACACATTCTGACAGCAACTGCTGAAAATGTGGACGGAACGTTTAAAGGACCATTCTTAGTATGCCGACTCTTAATCAAACTCAGCAAGAAGAATAACAAGGAGAATACTTTTAATATTATGTTTAGAGAACTCAATCGGTGATTAGCAGGGTCGCACAGTAAAACAGCTGAAAGATTCGACTAAATTTTAATGAATGATTGTTGCTTAACAGTCCTTTTGTTTTCATTCCTTGATTAACACTCACCGGGAAAAAAAAAACCGCTTACTGATTTACTAATTTCAGAATTGACATCATAAAACACCTGGCATACCTTTAGATGTTCCGTGTCCCGAAGCGAATGACGTAAGGTGTAGATGCTAACTGTTCCGGTAGCACAGTGATTTTGCACACGCCGATCTCTCCCTCTCATCAGTCCCACCTTGCCGGATCTACACTTAATTCCTTGTTCACATATTCTTGCTTTTGTTATTTCATCTAATCTCGTGTCTTCTGCCAAAAGTCGTTCATGTGTGGACTTATATGGTACAAAAGGGCTTAAAATATCGTGACGATTGGAAAGATCACTGATAGAAGAGGCAGAGGCAGACCAAGAGAAATGATGGTGGATGGGTTGGAGGAATAGCATCAGTGGACTTAATCCAGAACACCAAAGACCGAGATCTGGGGAGATGCCTGGACGCCGTCGCCAGCTGGCAAGACACTTGATGATAATAGATTCATCACTAGCAAATGCGTTCTTCCGTAATAAGTCACCCCAGATGACGTCAAGGGGACAGTCCAAAATGTTATAGTGTGGTAAGATCGGGTTTCCCGGCTTTTTGGTGCTTTTAACTACCCCAAAACATTTAGAACGGAACCTAACCCCAAATCACCTACGGCCCACGAGAGAGTGCAGCCTAGGTCCCACGACTGCATGCAGCTTATCCACCACCCCCTGAAATATTGGACTTTGTTTGGTGTGAATAAAACCAAAGCACCGCGAAATCGACTATTTTTCAAGACAACAGACTAATGTTACAAGCTTTCGCGTTTATTTTTTTCTAGGCGCGACCACATTTATCAACGTTCAGAGGCGAGAAGGCTTTGCTCGACGCCCAGAAAATTCAGGAACTAGAATCCCCTGGGAAAGATGGGCAGACCGGACAGGGCATCCCGAAGAATACGCCCCACGAGCATCCTTTACCGTCAGAGAAAAAGAAATGCTCAAGTCAATTTCCGTGTATTTAATGAGAGTAGCAGTAATGACTTTAGTAGTAATTAGAACAATAATGAGAATGGTAGTAATGAGAATAGTAGTAACGAGAACAGTAGTAATGAGAACAATAATGGGAATAGCAGTAATGAGCGCAGTAATAAAAATAGTAGTATTGAGAATAGTAGTAATGAGAATAGTAGGGAAATTAGTAGAAATTAGGAGAATATCAATATTTAGAACAGTAATGAGAATAGTAGTAGTTAGAACTGTAATGAAAATAGTAGCAATGAGAAAGGTAGTGGTGAGAATAAAAGTAATAAGAATAGCAGTACTAAGAATAGTAGTAATGAAAATGGTATTAGAGACAGTAGCAGAAATAAGAACAGTAATGCAAATAGTAGTGAGCAGATAATGTATGTGATGTAACTCTTTCTGCACCGCATCATTGTCACATTCATGAAATATTTTTTTTTCAAAGAATATATTACTTTACATAATTGCTATGTCTGTCTGAAGAGTTAAAACAAATTGTGAGTACTATGGGACAGAATGAGCTGAAGTAAGAATGTGGACCAAGGGTGTAGATGCAATAACTGAATGTATCACAAGGAGTAAGAATGAACAACAGTTTTTTTTTTTTTTTTCAAATGGTTAAGAATTGGGCACCCAGGCCCGTCCTTGCCTTCTGCTCTCTTGGCTTGGCTGCTTACATACATTATTGTTGATAAATATGCCTGGAAATTCTTTGTGCAATGTATTGTTTGCGTCCGCAATATTTAAATTCATTACAGAAAATCATTGTTTTAAAACAGTTTAATAATAGGTGATAGAGTTAATCTCATCTATATTGCCATTATAAATGTTTGTGAATTGGAAAGTGACATATGGTTTCAACAGAACCATGTGTGAAGCAGAATGTGAATTTCTGACTCAGGACTTAACGTGAAATAAAAAGGGACAGTGGATTATGTTACAGCAATTTGTAAAATAGAAGGCCTGGAACTATGAACAGAAACAACTTATGCGAGAAGGAGAAAGAAGATAGGGAAAAAATAAGCAGAATGAAAGATAAGATATTACTAAGGAAGATAAAAGAAAATACGGGAAGATGAGAGGAGGATAAAGCTACAGTGAGTTTTGTCAGAACAGTTAATGAAATAGAATGCGATTAAAGGTTTCACTAAAACTGTGTGTGAAATGTAAAGTTTCGTTTTACCAGAGCTGTCTGTATGCTCTGATGCAGTGTTTAATTAGAGCCACTTTTACTGTGAGATATGTGGTTTCTTCTTAGCCGCATGTACACTTACATTCGTACATTCATATTACATAATTTTAATATCGCCAAGTACAAAAATATACATAAATTATATGATCCTAATGTTGTGTCGTTATTTATTTTACCATCCTTCCTCCTCATCACCATCATTATCATCATTATCATCAACATTATCATCACTACTCTGCTGTACCGGTATTTGTCATCTATGGCTCGCAGTTTACCTCTCTAGTCCCTTTTATCACCTGCATTTGCTGCTTGTTACTAATATAAGTAGCGGTAATGCTTAAAAAAAAGAAAATTTTTTTTTAATTGGGTAAAACTAAACGCAATAGCCAGTGGCAGCTAACGTGCACTGGAACGCAAATTATTCCTCCCCACGACGCTTAACGGCAGAAGTGGTTTATGATGATGATGAAAACTAAATCACACGTCTACAGTGAAAGTGCATACATAAACCTGATGAAATACTAAGCAAGGAATAAAAATATATTCTAACTACCTACACTGTTACAGTTCAAGTTTGATCCATTCATTTAAAAACCAATCATTGTGTATGGTTTCACTTTGAGCGAAAGGATTAATACAAAAGGACCGACACTGCGTTTTCGACAGTGCCCTCTTTGTCTTATGTGCAGTTTTCTATTTAGCAGACGTGCAGATATACACAACAGCGGAAAGACACATCTCTTGAACTGTAAAACACACGGTTTCATGTACGGAGTTTGTTTAACGAAAGGAGGAAGGAAAAAAATAAGCATTCACGAGCTAGGGGTTGGCTACTTACATTAAAGGAGTATATAGAAACAAGTATAAAAATCGGAATTACAAAAGACAGTGAAGTTCATACTAGAGACAACACTGCAGATATAAAAAAATCTACTTCAAGCGAACGAAAGAAGAAGAAGAAGAAATCAGAATTACAGAAAAAGAAAGTCTCAAAGCTAGGGTAAAGTTTAAAGACTAACCAACATCATGACACAAGGGTAGTAACCCATAAGTGCTCCGTTCTTCTTCTAACCGAAGTCTGAGTTCGAAGAATCTCAGCGCAGTGCACGGACTCCGGAGCACCGGCGAGGATCTTGAAATATTTCGGGTATTTTTTGAACTCCAAATTATGCCTGGGCAGCCCCGTTAGGCTTCTTTTTTCGATTTCCAGCTGACAAGGAATTTTTTACTTATGCAACAATAGACATCTCATGTTGATTGTTGTTGTTATGGATCATTTCTTATAAAAACGATCACCGTGTAGCTGCAATGCAACAAAAACCAACTGTGTCCTCTCAATTTCTATGGGCTTTTCCTTCTGGTTGCATATCTTTTAACAGCGGTTCTCAATCTGTTTTCGCCTAAGCCCCCTTGTCGAGCAACAATGTTTTTAGTGGCACACATACCCTTAGAGCGGTTTCAAGACTTAGGAACATTTTAAATGATCAGTTGTCTTTAATGCGATGAATGAAACTGTTTTGATGAATTTTTCATTATCTCCTTTATATTTGTGGGAAGTTTTGTTAATTGTACCCTCAAATCACTTAAAGGTTGCTACTGTATCTGTTTTTCATGTAAGCGTACGTTGATAATGCAAAGAAACCTTGCCAGAAGATTGTCTTCTAATTACACCTGCAATCAGAAATCTTCTTGGCTTCCTTCACTGTATTTCTGTTTTAAACCGCTGCCTTCACTGATCTCAAGCAGATTGAGATAAATTCTTGATTTTTGCCGCGGCACTCCTGGCATACCCTCGCGGCACCCAGTTTTATAACCACTGTCTTTGAATGAGCCGACGAACGCCAAGTCTCGTAGTTCTGGGATTATGTAAATGAGAACATTGCAGTCTTCATCAGTCGAAGGGATTTGATCTCCTGCCATTGTCATTTTAGTTTGTTTTTTCTTCTCTGGAGATAGCAAATTTTGGGAACAATATGTTGACAAACACAGTGCATGTACAGTTCAACAGGGAGAATACATTCCAGCTGATTTTTCCAACTTATCTTTTCGCTCCGTCGCATACATTCATAGGGAGTGACAGAGACCAGTTCCATGCAAACCAGAGTTGAACTGCAAACTGGGGTACTTTAATTTTTTACGATCACATCTCGTCGGCTTTGAGATTTGATAGGGAAATCCCCAGAACGTCCCATATTATAGGGAGGAGGAGTTGGTTAGGTTTAGACTTAGTAGTAGCTGCTATTCATTTACCACTAGACCTAAACCAACCCCAACCCCACCCCTCTCCCCTCAACCTTAATATTGTACTGTACAGGAAAACCCTTAGGGATGCCTAGGAATTCCCTACGAAATCTCGAAGCCGACGAGATGTAGCCTACACAATTGAAGCACCCAAACTGATACACCCCAAGCATATTACCAAACAAACAAACAAAAAATATTAATAAATATTATGATTAACGCTTGGGAAATAATCATGAACCTAGGGTATCTTAGCAGTGGCTTTCCTAGTTGTGTAGCTACACAGTGCAGATCTGGCCGACGCTTAACACTCAGGGGAAGGATGAGACGAATATACAATCAGACGGTTACTGGTACCATCGGAATCGGAACTCTTCGCTTGCTGCTGAAGATGGGGACTGAGCACTTACGGGAGTGTGCCGAGTGCTGTGATGTCAGTACCTAATTCAACATTCAAGATTTTTTTTTGACACACTGCATTTCTTAAACACAGTGAGATTACCGTCCGCAAAAAAAAAAAAATGATTTGTAACAACTTTGTTTAAAAAAAAAGTGTAGGAGAAAAACACCGATATTATAAAGCAATAAGCATCGATGAGAATTGGTTCATAAACAGCAAATTGTCTCAGAAATTAAAATTCGTTGGCCATATCACACGTCGCAATGGTTTGGGAGACAAACAGTATTAGAGGGCGTGGTACAAAATAAGAGAGGCAGTAAACGACCATCAAAAAGGTATCTACAGGACACAAGAAAGATCTTGAGCCGGTTTAGGAGTAAGTTTATTTCAGATAGGCTGTGATGTCACCAATCATAAAAAAAACACAGTATATAATGATGATGATGATGATGATGATGATGATAATGATGATGATGATGATGATGTTTCACAGAACACTGCGCGCTCGGGAAATAGAAAAAGCGCTCCTTCCAACACTTTTCAGCACATTTTGAGAACAAATCGTTAGAAAGAAATACACATCGAAGAAGCATAAGAAATCCTAAGGTAAGTTAATCATGTCACATTATCAATGAATCCACCATTGCTGGTCCAAACCCCTGATAAGAACAAACAAAGGCCCTGGGCTGGGGTTAGAGTCCCACCCTGTAAAATAAGAAAGAAAGTAAAGGACCCTTTTCGACGCCTGCGGAGCATCTAAAACCTACATTTTCTAGACCAGTCAGCACTAGGTGTGTGATGTGGTCAATATTACGCCGGCCCCTTGACTTCCTATGACTAAAACTGGTATCCACTCAACGCTGGATCCACCTGGGACACAGTGTAATTTTTAAAAAAAAAAAAACAATCCGTCGTTGTCAGGACGACCTACGACCTTTCGACGAAAAACAAAAACCGTTTCCTGCAAAAACTAGCAGAGTAGGAAGCCAGGTACTTGAATGACAACTCCTCGTGTGGGTTCTGGGGCCCCAATGTGGGTAAAAACAAGAAAAGTTCCATTTAGTCTCCAAAAAAGTTTGTCGCGTAAGAGTTGATTAATTAGGGCTTCTTTCGAAGTCTATTAACTTCGTCAAAACCCCTTGTTGGATGCAGTTTTTCGTTAATTTGAAGCCTTATCCTGGCTGTTGCCAGGGGCCGTAATATAACCTGACCTGCGGATTGCATTTGGAATGTTTTTTCGACTGTGACCAACGTGGTGTGAATTGGAGATTCAGAAAATGGCGTGATGCCGGTCGTCAATGTTGGCGGTGCCCGGATGTGATTACAATTGATCGCGTGGGCAACTGCTGATCTGTTGGCGACAAGTTCTGCTATCATCAAGGATGAACTGCATTTCTAATGTTGGACTGTTTGTGCTAGCACTTCGGATGGCTACCGTATGCTTTAATGCGAGTGTATGCTAGATATGCTGAGACAGCAGTCTGTCAATCTTTCCACAAGGGACTGTGATAGACATTCTGAGTGTTTTTCGCTTGCACAGGAGCGGAGCAAAGATGGGGCGACCCGTTTGCTATGAAGCTGAAACTAAGACTACCAGACCAGACCAATATAACCTGACGGTTCAACGCGGTTTCCAGGACCTGTCCACAGGTGATCCTCATCCGCATGGTGGCACTTTGTGTCACTGGGTGTTTATCGCTTGTGTGATGACCTGGTGGGATACAATTTACTTGCTTATTTCCTTTGAGTGCATCTGCCTTAAAGGCAAGGTCCCAACATACTGCTGGGACCTCTCCACGGTGATCCTCACCCGCATGGTGGCACATTGTGTCATTGGGTGTTTATCGCTTGTGTGATGTCCTGGTGGGGCAAGAAAGTCAGTCAGTCAGTCTCGAGGTATTGTGTCTGCCTCGAGTGCTAGAGGTTCCAGGTTCAATCCCTAGTAAGGGACGGGCATTTTTTTCACATGGACTTGGACTGCTAATAAGTCCCACTGGTCTCTGGGTAGTGAGACACCCTTGGCAGTTGGAAATCGAAAAGAGTAGCCTAACGGTGCTGCCTGGGCAAAATATGGAGTCAAAAATCTACCTACATTATTTCAGGATCCTCGCCGGTGCTACAGAGCCTGTGCACAGTGCTGAGGTTCTTCGGACTCAGACTTGAGTTAGAAGAAGAACATAGCACTTATGATGCCATGATGTTGATCAATTGTTCAAACCTCAAACCTCAAGACTAACACCCAGCGGTGTACGATCAACCGAAACTTTCCGTCGGGGTTTATATCCGGTGAACGTAAAGAAGAAGAAATAAACGCATTGACTGAGCAGGAAAGATGGTCTGAAAGAAAGCCTAAAACAGACATTGAAGACAGGACAAACTGCCAATTACTGCCGTTATTTTACCACTTTTGAGCATGAGGATTTACGGTAGCCTGACTAGTGCTGTCGCCACGACTGTGCGGGAGAGGATTTTATTTTGACGGGAGGACAAGCAAACAAAGAAACTTTATTTTGAAAGGGCTAAGAAGTGGAGAAGGGACCCGCCGTGGTATAGCGGCTAGACTCTCGCTTGCGGGTCGGAAGGCGTGGGTTTGGGTCCTGACATTGGAATGACCTATTTTTTCAATGACCTTTGCCCACATGTCGACCCGGCCTTGAGTGGGCACCAGTTGCAGTCCTGTGAAGTAAATGAGGCCAGAGTGATGCTGACCACATCACCCACCACGCGCCGTTTGGTCTGTAAAAAAGGTTAGTTGCGTTTCCTTGCAGAACCAACCCCAACAGCTCCTGACTGTTGTGTGGGTTTCCTAGGCAAATTTACGTCCAGTAGTTTGCCATTGCCTCTGGACGGTCGGCTTTCGTGATACCACTGTCGAAATCACAAGTGAAATGGTTTTCCCACTTAGAGAGAATGCCTTGTGACACCATACCATACAAAGCATACATGGAAAGAGAAGGACGTAGAGCACGGTGTAGACCAAGAACAAGATGGAAGGATAACATCAGAGAAACTCTACAACAGCACGATGTGCCTATGATCGAGGCAGCCAGAAGAGCTAGAAACAGAACCTTATATCTCCCTCGACACCCACAGCGGTAAAAGAGGAAGTGAAGAAGAAGAAGAGAGACTGTCGAAATCAACGCAAGGCACATGGCCCGCAGCTGGGATCGAACCCGGCATTACAAAGCGTTCGCATCGACTTAGACACAGAGCCGACGGTCTGTACCAACCGCAGCTAAATATTAAATGTAAGCAGTGGAACGTGCTCGACTTATACAGTTTCAACCACAGTAAACCACAGTAATTGTAATTAATCTAGGGGACTTATAGGCTAGTTCTAATATAATTTTACCGTTCAAGGGCCCAAAAATGCTCTGCCGGATTACGTCCATGTTACTGAAACAACTGTACTGTAGATGAATCATGATGCATGGGCAACGTGGTCTTTACAATACTGCACAGGCTTTGCGCTATGAAGATGATGAAGCCATGTGCCGTGAGTCCCATGCCTCCTCACAGCGAAGTATATTACTATCGTCTGGAAAGACGGAAAGGCGCAAATCAATCAATGAATCACTAGGCCTAACCCTTTTTTGCATCAGTAATAGAAAATTAACTATGTTTACACTTTTAATCAATTATTTAACTGTTTCAGGGAAACAAAATCAACTATACAAGATACACCAGTGACCTGATTGATTCCCGTGTTTTAGAAGGAAAATATTACCCTTGAACTTTCCAGTGAAGTTTTGCAAAGATCTTAAAGGGAATAAATTGTTCTGGAACCCGCCAATGATCTCATTGTGTCTAGTGCGTTGGCGGGAATAAATTGTCCTTGGACCTGCCGATGACCTTTGCCGATGTGCCAACAGGAATACATTGTTCTGTCATTGAGTGTGACCTTATTGTTTACAGGAATATATTATCGTTGAACTCGTAGTTATCTTATTACTGAAGTGCTTTACCAGGAATATATTGTCCTTGAACCTGCCAGTGACCTCACTGTTGCCAATTTATTTGCTAGCAGGAGTAAATTCTACTGAAGCTGCCACTTACCTCGTCGGAGGGGATCTCACTTTGTCCGGTTTTTTTTTTTTTTTTTTTAAAAAAAGAAAAACTGCCCTTGGACACAGCCTTCATCTCTTTTTTTTTTTTCGTGAATAAATGTCCATGACTTGAATTCTTGCTCCCCTAAAACATGAATGACCCGTGGCACCACGAGGACAAACCTTTCAACTTCTCTGCAACTGGATATCTGGGATTAAAGCGACCCCCCATGTTATCCAACCACTTGCTTCAAAAGGTAAGAATTTGAGGAGACGCCCCCACACCACCATCATGGTGTGTCTTATTAGCCGGCTAAGACGTTGATGTATCTCTAAAGATCTCGGTCTTCGATTTTCTAATTAATGTAATTTACTATGCCTTCATAACACTCCGATATGTTCAATTCATTGATAACGTTGCTTTAGTCCAATACTGTCATAGCAACCAAAATGTATGCCAGATAATCCTGCATGAGAGAGACCTTTTGGGTAGTGCTCGGTGAAAAAAAAAAAAAAAAAATTCTTGTCGGATAACACCATCCTAAATTTTCGTGAACATATAACGAAGGCGCCTGGCTGCAGGAACATGAAAGCAACAGGTTTGATTCCTGGTGTGGTAACTATGGCTTTCAATTTGTATGCTGTCTAGATGTCCTCTTGTGTCTATTTCTTTCTTCTGTGTGTCTGAGTAATATTTAGTTCATTGCAATTTGTTGATAACACCTCCCAGCCCACCCTATGGATACTGAGGCCCCTTTTGAGGGGGTGGGGGGGGGAGATAGACCGACTACCACTCTAACAAGCGTGTCGTAAAAGCGACTAATTAAGGGTTATTCTTTGAAGTCTGGATGCATCTTTGTGAGAGGCGAGGAATCAACAGCATACATACAAACGAGCCTGATCTATATATATATATATATATATATATATATATATATATATATATATATATATATATATATATATATATATATATATATATGCATTTAAAACTGAAGTTCTGCAAAATGTCCCAAGTCCAGAAGTGGAACAACAACCAGAACTTTCCGTGGCAGGTGACATCCAGGTGCACTGGAAATAGAAGAAGAAGTTGACACTAAAATTTTATGTCCTCATCAGTGCCCCCACAATTTACGCGTGTCACTTATAGTCGGCTACACACATAACAACCCTTGACCCATTAGGGTGGGAGATGTATTGATGGAAGCACTAGAACATAACTCCCCACCCCACCCCCACTCACCCCCGCCCCCTTTTTTTTCTCTGTCTTCCGCTTGATGAAAAAGTGTATGATAACTTAGTCCTGCCTATTTCTAGATGTTGTCATTCCAGTTCTTCTTTACTTTCCTCTTCTTCGACGACCCACCAATGTTCCCTGAAGTACGGTCTTTGCAATTTAATCATTACTCACTAGGTGCCCAAAGCAAACTAGGATGCGACGTTTCACCACTGCCAAGAGAGGCTCCTGATGTCCCAAACATTATACTTTGTCTCTGACATATTTATTAGTTTTGTGTTCTAAATAAATAATTCGTTAAATGCGTCTCTAGCATTGGATAGTCGGCTGAAGCAACACGAAACACCCGCTGATCCACAGTTACTACAATCACATTTTATATTGTGGTGGGTGGCTAGGACTCTTGCCTGTGGATCGGAAGGTCGTGTGTTCAGGTCCTATCGGAGCCAGGTTTTTCTTTTGCTTTTTTTTTTAAATGAACTTGGCTCTCACATCGACCCAGCCCTGAATGGGTACCAGGTTCAGTGCTGGGAAGTGAGGACGGCCGGCTTCATGTTGACCATATCAGCCACCAAGTGCCGTTCGGGCTATAAGATAAAGGTCTAGCCATAAACGTCTGAAAGCGCGGAAAGGGGTCCTTCACTGTTTACCCTTCACATGTTATATTCTCGTCTCAACAGAGTCGAGTCGGGGTTGCAAACCCCCGGCCGCTTGCCGTTCCTCGTGATACCACTTTCGGCGAGGGCTACCGCTGCCCGTGGACAGCTGCACATGGTTTGTTCCGCCATTTACATTTAATCACCATCATCAACAGTATCATCATGATCCTTATGATCACCAGCAATAGCACTGCTATAGTTAGCGAGATTATCTTCTTTACTGTGATTAAAATCTAAACATTATGAATCCTTCAATCATTGTTCTGCGGGGGTGAAAAAAAAAAGGCGGGGGGGGGGGGGGGGCGTCACGTTAAAGAAACACCCTCGAGTGGGAAGCTTTTAGTTTTTATTGTGGCTAGGTTATATGCGCCATATAAAACTGTTGAGCATTGCTCGTCACCAAGTAGCCCTGAAAATGATTCTTGCTGTGTTACTGTGATCAAGGGAGACATACGCAAACAATGTCCCTACCGTGCATAAATTAACACTAGTACTCGTCTTCAATTCAGTCGGCGTCTGTGCCTTGGTCGTTGCAAACGCGCTTCGTAAGGCCGGGGTCGCGGGTTCGATTCCAGCTGCGGGCCTTGCGATTTGAGTTGATTTCGACAGTGGTATCGAGAAGCCGACCAGTCAGACCACAATGGCAAACTACTGGATGTTAATTTTCCTAGAAAAACCACACAGCCAAACAATACTGGGGTTGGTTATGCAACGTCCTATAAAGGATACTCAACTAACTGCCTCATCATCATCATCATGTAGGTGGTCCTTTGTAGAACGTCGCTCTCATCACGGTCTGCCTGAAGGAAACTCGGTCTGTCGCCATCTCTCCGGCCTCGTATACTTTCCAAGTAGTCACTTGTATCTTGTACCCATCTTCGCGTTGGTCGACACCGCCACCTCCTTCCTAATGACATGCCTTCTGCTGTTATTATAATTTTTTTTTTCAAATCGACTGTCTCGCTTAAAATGGCAAAAAATATTTTAGCTTCTGATGCTGGAAAGGGCAATTTTCCTTGATGTTCTTTTTCAATGTAATAGCTCTTTTCTTCTTCATCAGTCGTATTCTCAGAATCTTTCTAAAACATTTCAGCTCAAAAGTCTATATTTTCTACCATTATTACTCTCACATTATCTGCATCATAGCCATCAGTTCCATCACCCCCCCCCCCCCCCCCTGTGTGGCTTCCGGGGCCATATTCCATGGAAAACAAAAGTAGACCCACTGCCTACCCAGAAGTATGTCGTTAGAGTCAACTAACCGGGAGCTTTCTTCGAGGTCGGAGTACATCTGCCTGAGAGGCAAGGAACCATCAGGCTGCATACAAATGAGTCAGATCTGCAAAAAAACGGATGCACGCGCAAAACTCAGGTTTTGGAATAGGACTGCAGTTCAGAAGTGGACGAACAACCAGAACTTTCAGTCAGAGTTTACAGCTGGTGATTGCTAAAAAAGAAGAAGTGCCGTTACCATTGCCCTGTTAAGTGGAAGGTAAGCGCCTAAAGACGTGACGGTCCAGGATGTCGAAAGCAGAGGACACCACTGACCAGATTTTTCCATAGGAAAATGTCAGTTGTCAATACTGCCTGTAATTAGCACTTTTGTGGTGTAGGCGAAAGGAGAAGAGGTAGGGGTGCTTTGAGCCTAGGATTTAGGGCCGTATGGCAGAGCTTTAGCCACTGGACAGATTGATTCAGTTGAGGGTAGCAGAGGGTCTGAACTATTTTCTATCCGCACACAAAAAAAAATGGGGTGGGGCAGGTGAAGTTTCATTCAGGTGACAACTAGCATCATCAGTATAGCAAATCTTTGTTGGCAGCTGTGAAAGAGGACGGCGCACGTATGTGAATCTCCCGAGTGCAGTGACGTAAAGTTTTCATTGACTGATTGATACATTCATTCGTTCATGTTATGTTTGCACAATGGTCATTCTCACGCATGCGCAACCGTCAGATACACTAGCCCCAACCGGGGACCTCTACAGACTCTCTTCTTGACACATTTGTTATGTTCGTCTTCTTGTGTTATGTTCGTCTTCTTGTGTTATGTTCGTCTTCTTGTGTTATGTTCGTCTTCTTGTGTTATGTTCGTCTTCTTGTGTTATGTTCGTCTTCTTGTGTTATGTTCGTCTTCTTGTGTTATGTTCGTCTTCTTGTGTTATGTTCGTCTTCTTGTGTTATGTTCGTCTTCTTGTGTTATGTTCGTCTACTTGTGTTATGTTCGTCTTCTTGTGTTATGTTCGTCTTCTTGTGTTATGTTCGTCTACTTGTGTTATGTTCGTCTACTTGTGTTATGTTCGTCTACTTGTGTTATGTTCGTCTTCTTGTGTTATGTTCGTCTTCTTGTGTTATGTTCGTCTACTTGTGTTATGTTCGTCTTCTTGTGTTATGTTCGTCTTCTTGTGTTATGTTCGTCTACTTGTGTTATGTTCGTCTTCTTGTGTTATGTTCGTCTTCTTGTGTTATGTTCGTCTACTTGTGTTATGTTCGTCTACTTGTGTTATGTTCGTCTTCTTGTGTTATGTTCGTCTTCTTGTGTTATGTTCGTCTTCTTGTGTTATGTTCGTCTTCTCCCTCTGTGTCTGTCCTTAATAGGGCGGTTGGTGCCATCTGTCGTGGTTTACAGCCTGGCTGAGATATCTGAGCCGTGCACATTAGATTTAAGCAAACATTGTTATTAATCGCCCTTTACGGCATGCTTAGTAGAAGTCAGTGTTTATGTTCTTTCTTCTAAAATTGGACGCCCAGAACCCACGCAGAGAAATTATTGGTTATAATGTCGGCTATCATGACCTCGATATAGACGTGCTTCACCACGCTTTACTCACAGGTCATGAAATCATATTAGCACCAGGGATTCCTCATTATCAGCAAGTCTAGTTCTTACACTCATCTTCTTCTTCTTCTGCGTTCATCCGAAGATATAATTGCTTTGTGTCCGTTTACAGTATGGCTGCGATATTTGCACCTTTCGGCCAACATATCAGACTTATGCGGGCATTTGTTGACCTGGTTAGCCTTCTCGGTTGTACACTCATCTGATATCAGCTCTGTTTATTCATCTTCCCGTTTGCAATGATGGATGACTTGCCAGTTGGTCTGTTAGCTCATTATTCTCACTTGAAACCCTTTGCATGATCTGTTTCACCGTCTTAAATATAGCGACTGACAACTTATGTTGTGATTTACAGAAGGACCGCAAATTCTGCGACGTTTGGCCTAACGCAACAAACCCCTAACTAATGGACTTTTACGACATGTTTACTAGGGAGACCGGGTCTATTATTTCCCGATCAAAATGGGACTATGGAACGCACGCAGGTCATTGCATAGTGTATTTTTATCCTAAATATTAGTAATAGAAATATTACTTATCAAAACACGTGTTCATATTTCAACAGCTTTGACTGGCTGGTCTGGGCACCTACTCTATCCGGAGAAAAAAAAGCAAGAGAAAAAGCCAACAGCCGATTTTGTTCAGCTGAACAGGGTTTGTGCTTTTATTGTCCCTGTAAAAGAGTTGATTTTGTCTCCTGTTTTTATGGGTGTGAAATCGTTGAATTCAGTGGCTGGACGCCTAGTGGCTAGAGAAGCCCAGTGGTTTGACGCGCTCAGTGGCTAGAGACGCCTAGTGGTTAGAGACTCAAAGTGGTTAGAAATTCTCAGTGGTTAGAGACTCCCAGTAGTTAGACGCTCTCAGTGGTTAGAGACTCCCAGTGGCTAGAGACGCCCAGTGGCTAGAGACCCCCAGTGGCTAGAGACGCCGAGTGGTTAGAGACGCCCAGTGGTTAGAGACTCCCAGTGGTTAGAGACCCCTAATGGTTAGACGCGCTCAGTGGTTAGACGCTCCCAGTGGTTAGATACTCCCAGTGGTTGGACGCTTTCAGTGGCTTGACTCTTCAGTGGTTAGAGACACCAAATGGTTAGACGCTCTCAGTGGTTAGACGCTCCCAGTGGTTAGACCTCTCAGTGGTTAGACGCTCTCAGTGGTTAGAGATTCCCAGTGGTTAGAGACTCCCAGTGTTTAGACGCTCTCAGTGGTTAGAGACTCTCAGTGGTTAGAGACTCTCAGTGGTTAGAGACTCCCTGTGGTTAGACGCTCTCAGTGGTAAGACGCTCTCAGTGGTTAGAGACTCCCAGTGGTTAGAGACTCCCAGTGGTTAGAGACTCCCAGTGGTTAGAGACTCCCAGTGGTTAGACGCTCTCAGTGGTTAGACGCTCTCAGTGGTTAGAGACTCCCAGTGGTTAGAGACTCCCAGTGGTTAGAGACTCCCAGTGGTTAGACGCTCTCAATGGTTAGAGACTCCCAGTGGTTAGAGACTCCCAGTGGTTAGACGCTCTCAATGGTTAGAGACTCCCAGTGGTTAGAGACTCCCAGTGGTTAGAGACTCCCAGTGGTTAGAGACTCCCAGTGGTTAGAGACTCCCAGTGGTTAGAGACTCCCAGTGGTTAGAGACTCCCAGTGGTTAGACGCTCTCAGTGGTTAGACGCTCCCAGTGGTTAGAGTCTCCCAGTGGTTAGAGACTCCCAGTGGTTAGAGACTCCCAGTGGTTAGGGACTCTCAGTGGTTAGAGACTCCCAGTGGTTAGAGACTCCCAGTGGTTAGAGACTCCCAGTGGTTAGAGACTCCCAGTGGTTAGAGACTCCCAGTGGTTAGAGACTCCCAGTGGTTAGAGACTCTCAGTGGTTAGAGACTCCCAGTGGTTAGAGACTCCCAGTGGTTAGAGACTCCCAGTGGTTAGAGACTCCCAGTGGTTAGAGACTCCCAGTGGTTAGAGACTCCCAGTGGTTAGACGCTCTCAGTGGTTAGACGCTCTCAATGGTTAGAGACTCCCAGTGGTTAGACGCTCTCAGTGGTTAGACGCTCTCAGTGGTTAGAGACTCCCAGTGGTTAGACGCTCTCAGTGGTTAGACGCTCTCAGTGGTTAGACGCTCTCAGTGGTTAGACTCGCTCTGTCGTTGGGTTGCTATTGGGATATCCCGTTTTTAGCTCAAGCTATTATGTTCGCTCTGCTAAATCACAGCTATAATGAAGAGAGATCTATAAAAATGGAGCACTGGCTTGTTTTTTTCCGGTGTGATTTAGGTGTGAAAACGGTTAAAGTCGAGAGGATCGACTTCATTGCACCTGGTTTTATCCCGCATGGCTCCGTCTTTCTCCGCAATCGGTTACCCGTATGCTAAGCGCGTTGCATAGAGCACGTACCTCATAGCTCAAACGACGATCGCAGAAGATCTTCGTAAAATCTGCACGCGTAAACTGAACCATGCGTCCGTGGAAGGAAACCACGATGCCAGGTAGAGACTGACCACCTCGTCACGTAGGCTGCTTGGTATTTTATTCAAAGGCGAGTGAACCAACTTATCTAGCATCATCATCACTGTGCAGTGCTGGTAAGCTTAGACTGTCATGTTTCCCCATCTCACACGATCACCAGGTCAGTGTTTTTGTCTCACCTTATCCATCTGGCCAAGCCATCCAAGTATTTATCGCTTTGCCTTCATCTGGCTCTCTTTCCATTAGTTCCTTACTTCTCATGACAGGTTTAAAATACACTGACTGTATACGTGTAACTGTTGTAATAGGTTTACTACTTTTTGTGAAACTATGACTATCCTTGGGGAGTCGCCATGGTCTAGCGGCTAGACGCACGGCTGCGGATCGGAGGTCGTGGGTCAGTTCCTGTCTAGGGCCGGATTTTTTTCGAAAATGACTTTGGCTCCCATGTCGACCCAGCCTTGAGTGGGTACCAGGTACAGTCCTGGGAAGTAAAGGCGGCCGGTGTGACGCTGATCACATAATCCACCACGTGCCACCGGTCTATAAATATAGGTCTAGCCCTATATACCCAATACGCCTAAAAGGCGTGGAAAAGGGTCTTTACTTTTTATGACTATCCTTGGCTTCTTGAAGGGAGTGATTTCCCATGGCTTTCTTGCTTGACAGTGATCACATTGGTCAGGTGACTGTAGCCACTGTCTCTAAAGTACAGGGCTATTCAACTAAATCTTTCTAGGGTCAAAGTTTTGACAATGAGGGGGTCGTCAAGGATCAATGGCTCGAGCCCCAGAATAGAAAGATTGTTAATACAATACGGAACTTGTAACGAACTCAGGCCCAGCTCCGCCCAGCTCCGCCCACCTACACACTTATGATTGACAGAGTCTGGCCAGGACACTGGAACTTCCGGTCAAAATGGATGCCAGGCGCGGTTACTGTTTCGCGTCGAGACACATTGTTTGCATCTGCAAGACGGTGGCCGTTGCATTTTTGATCCATTTGTAGACTGAAAAGATACAGTTTCGTCGCGCTAGTTACTGAGTTGAGTGCATTGCGCGACCCCGTGAGCTGCGGATTTCATTTGGAATGTTTTTCAACTGTGACAACGTGGTGTTGTGAACTGTAGATTCAGAAAATGGCGCGTGGCCTGTCGTCTCAATATTGGTGGTGCCCTTATGTGATTAATATTGATCGCGTGCGCAACTGCTGATCTGTTGGCGACTTCTGCTACCGTCGATGATGAACTGCATTTCCAATGTCAAACTGTTTGTGTTAGCACCTCTGACGGCTACCGTATGCTTTTAATGCATGTGTATGCCAGTGCATATGCTGAGACAGCAGTCTGTAAATCTTTCCACAAGGGACTACGACGAACATTCTGTGTGTTTTTCGTTGGCACAGGAGCGGAGCAACTATTGTAATGAAATATAGGCAGAAAGGGGTTAAACGAATAAAGCATACGTTTCAGAGGAGCATAAAAGCACGCGTATCCCTCACTCGTTGGCATGACAGAATTCAGTGATTTGAAAGCTGGCCGGGCCAGCTATACAGAACATCTGCACGATAACCGCCATGACATCTGACAGTGAAGGATGAAACATTCGACGAGTACCCGTGAGCAAGCAGATGCACTGTGACCGGCTGAAGAGATACGTTCATCCAAACGTGACCACCAAAGACAGGTGACAGGGGAGTGATTGAGAAGGCACGCCAGAAAGAGCGGGAAAGCGGGGAGTACAGTCAGAGCCAGGGGCTTGAGAAGACTGTTAGGACCGGACCGCTTGGGAGACGAGTTGAGAAAACTAGTGCTGTACTTCGTTAAAAAGGTATATGTTAAACTTGGAGTTTAGCTAGAACAGTGATTAAGGAACTCGTAGAGAGACATAAGAATAGACAGTAACAAGATAATGAAGTGTTCATATACTATTGCTTATTGAATCTATGAAGTCTGTGTGACGAGAATATTGTGAATAAACCAGCTCTTGTGTAATTGTTACATCACTGGCCTTGTTCTTGAGTACGATCGAAGAGAGCTACGAACTATATCCATTCACCTTGGCCGAACTAGGCACAACTATTTCTTGGGGGATGTCAAGGCACTATGGGGTGACTCGTTTGCTATGAAGCTGAAACTAAGATTACCAAGATTACCAAGATTACTGGGATTGGACGTTCAGTCTCTGCCTTTACCTGTGAGACACTCAAGTGTAACTGACAGGGACTTCAGCTTGGTCGACGATCCTACCGGCGACCACGCGTGCTCCATATCACAGGATGTGAGCGTATTTAACAACCCCATAACATGTACAACCGGACCTAACCCCCAACTCCCTCTGCCTCCCACACACACACTGAACCTAGGTCCCACGAAAGAGTGCAGTCTACAGCCAGTAGACCGGGACACCCCTGTACACTTGAGCAACATGCACCAGCCTGACCAAGCATCAATGAAAGGTGACCTAGTGTGTAGAGGAACGGAGCTGGACCTGAGTTGGAAACTAAATCCTACAATACATCTAGCAGTGATATATGGGGTACTTGCCAAGTCTGTGCGGACCAGATTTGTCCCACAAGCCGACTGTTGAATAGTCAAGCTATAGTGTGATCATCTGCCTACCGTCTGGTAACTTGAGACCATTACCAACAACTCTCTGTCGGCTGTTCTCAGTCATGTCTAGCTTGCAGCGAAGATATACTATTTGTGTGTGTGTGTATATATAACGTAGTCATAATATGGTATTCCAGGGGGCAACAACTGGCGCCGTGACAACAGCAGATGGTGTTCGTGGATTCAGGAGACTGAAGGTGCCAATTAAATCGCTAGGTTCAATGAAAGGGCCGGAGACGGCAGCCGCTAAAGTCTTCAAGCCCACGGATGTTTTTGGGAAGCCAAATATGTAAGTAATTTTTTAGTATAGGTTGCGTCCATCGGTGACCGGGTCGCTCACTGGTCTCGAGGCATGGCGTCCGCCTCGAGTGCTGGAGGTCCCGGGTTGAAGCCTCGGTAAAGGCTGGGATTTTTTTCACGTGGACTTCCGGTAATTTCCCCTCGTCTCTGGGTATTAAGAATGGACACTCGTTTCTACTGTTAAGCATTTGAAAAAAAAAGATCTTTTGACAGTCGTAAATAAAAAAAAAGAGTAGCCTAACGACCCTGACCGGACAAAATTTGGAGTTTAAAAATTTACCTGAAGTATTTCAGGATCATTGTCGGTATACGGAGTTCACGCACTGAGTTGAGATTCTTCGGACTCAGACTTTAGTCAGAAGTAGAATGGAGCATTTAAAGGTTACTACCCTTGTGCCATGATGTTGATCCGTCGTCTAAACCTAAACGTAACCAGACCGCTTTAAGTTGACTTTCGACCATTACGCTGACCTTTGACCGTACAGGAAGTAACGCCAAACTAAAGTAAGTTGCCTGTTTTTTAAAAGACGCTGCAGAATCTGCTTCAGAAATTCTTGGCATTTGTGGTTTTTCTAGGAAAATTTACATTCAGTAGTTTGCCATTGCTCCCTTAACGGTCGGCTCTTGAAATCAATGTCTAAATCAACGCAATGCTGTCATATCGCCTGTAGCTGAGATGGGACCCGGCATGCCAGCATTATAAAGCGCGTTCGCAACGCTTAAGCCAAAGACGCTGGTAAAGGCAAACTACTGGACGTAAAATTGCATAGCAAAACCACAAACAGCAAAAACACATGGTAGGGTTGATTTGAGAGTTTCTGTAAAGATGTGATTCCTGGACAGTTAATCAACAAGCCAATCCACATTTCTCCCAGATTTACGGTACCTATCATGGAATCAAGGCCAGAGGGTTGCGATATCAATAGTACCCACCCAAAGGGTTACCAACTCATGGTTTCTGGATATTAAAGGGGGAAAAACCTGTTATTCCTAAGACAAAAAAGAGCAAATAAGTTATTTTTTAAAGAGACGAAGACTTGAAGACAGCTGATCACAAACATCAAGACGAGACAGTCGTCATTTTTTTAGTCACCTTTTAAGGGAAAAAAAAAAACTGGAACATGTGATCACTGAAAAATCAATGGTAAAGAGAAACAGTGGAAGGCAACAACGCGAGAAGATTCTTGACAGCGTTTTGTTTTCATGTTATGGAGTGGTGTCATTACGCGATTTGATACACGCAGCTGCAAATCGCAGATTTCGGAGAGGCATGATCGCGCACGCCAGTCGACAAGACACTTGATGATGATGTTATAAAGGATAGGCGAGTCACCGAAAGAGTTGAAAGCATAAAACATGTCAGTTGTTTTATCTATTTGCTTACCAGAATACAAACATGTCAGTTATCTATTAACTTACCAGCATACAAACATGTCAGGTGTTTTATCTGTTTACTTACCAGCATACAAACATGTCAGTTATCTATTTACTTTTCAGCATACAAACATGTCAGTTTTTTATTTGCTTACCAGCATACAAACATGTCAGTTATCTATTTACTTACCAGCATACAAACATGTCAGTCATCTATTTACTTACTAGCATACAAACATGTCAGGTGTTTTATCTGTTTACTTACCAGCATACAAACATGTCAGTTGTTTTATCTATTTACTTGCCCGTCTTTCTAGCGTAGTTGGCTAAACCGGATTGCGCGGTAAGCGAGTGACGCACTCCTTGTGGTCCGGGTTTACTCCCGGGGGTAGGCAGAAAAGTCACATTTCTCCCAAATTTACGGTACTTAGAATGAAATCAAGGCCGAAAGGTTGCGATATCCATAATACCGAGCCTAAGGGTTAACAACTCATGGCTTCTGGTTACTAAAACAAACAAAGAAACACTCTATTTACTTACCAGCATACAAACATGTTAGTTGTTATATCTTTTTACTTACCAGCATACAAAGATGTCAATTGTTATATCTATTTACTTACCAGCCTACAAACCTGTCAGTTGTTTGATCTATTTACTTACCAGCATACAAACCTATCAGTTGTTTTATCCATTTACTTACCAGCATACAAACAATTCAGTTTTTTTTATCTATTTACTTACCAGCATACAAACAATTCAGTTTTTTTAAGCTATTTACTTTCCAGCATACAAACCTGTCAGTTGTTTTATCTATTTACTTACCAGACCGAATTCCAACATTGTTGATCTTGTCACATGTGGATATCAGAAGCAATGGTTGCAAAGCCAGCGTGTAGAATCAGAGAAGAAAAAGGTAGGATTTCACTGCTGTAAATGTATTAACAATACCACAGGAGCATAAACACACAGCCTACTGTATACACGGTGATTGGACAGTAACTGCACACCTACAATCCATAGGTTAATTTAAAAGTAACTCAGTACTCAGTTAGACAGAGATAAAAAGACAGATAGGCGGACGGCTGGACAGAAAGAAGAACAGATGGAACGAACGAACAAACGAAAAAAGTTTATTTTTAAACCTTTAAGAATTGGGCATGTTGGCCAGTCTAACAATCTGCCGTTCCAGTGCACTCCTTTCAGACAGTTATTCGTGTGTACAACATTCAATAGTCAATGATAAAACATGTTGACAACATCTAAGTAGTAATTACAAACACTAGAATGTGCTCTAAGTATACTTACATTACTGTCTTTTTTTAAAAAATTATAGACAGACAGACAGACAGACAGACAGACAGACCAGACCAGACCAGACCAGACCAGACCAGACCAGACCAGACCAGACCAGACCAGACCAGACCAGACCAGACCAGACCAGACCAGACCAGACCAGACCAGACCAGACCAGACCAGACCAGACCAGACCAGACCAGACCAGACCAGACCAGACCAGACCAGACCAGACCAGACCAGACCAGACCAGACCAGACCAGACCAGACCAGACCAGACCAGACCAGACCAGACCAGACCAGACCAGACCAGACCAGACCAGACCAGACCAGACCAGACCAGACCAGACCAGACCAGACCAGACCAGACCAGACCAGACCAGACCAGACCAGACCAGACCAGACCAGACCAGACCAGACCAGACCAGACCAGACCAGACCAGACCAGACCAGACCAGACCAGACCAGACCAGACCAGACCAGACCAGACCAGACCAGACCAGACCAGACCAGACCAGACCAGACCAGACCAGACCAGACCAGACCAGACCAGACCAGACCAGACCAGACCAGACCAGACCAGACCAGACCAGACCAGACCAGACCAGACCAGACCAGACCAGACCAGACCAGACCAGACCAGACCAGACCAGACCAGACCAGACCAGACCAGACCAGACCAGACCAGACCAGACCAGACCAGACCAGACCAGACCAGACCAGACCAGACCAGACCAGACCAGACCAGACCAGACCAGACCAGACCAGACCAGACCAGACCAGACCAGACCAGACCAGACCAGACCAGACCAGACCAGACCAGACCAGACCAGACCAGACCAGACCAGACCAGACCAGACCAGACCAGACCAGACCAGACCAGACCAGACCAGACCAGACCAGACCAGACCAGACCAGACCAGACCAGACCAGACCAGACCAGACCAGACCAGACCAGACCAGACCAGACCAGACCAGACCAGACCAGACCAGACCAGACCAGACCAGACCAGACCAGACCAGACCAGACCAGACCAGACCAGACCAGACCAGACCAGACCAGACCAGACCAGACCAGACCAGACCAGACCAGACCAGACCAGACCAGACCAGACCAGACCAGACCAGACCAGACCAGACCAGACCATACCAGACCAGACCAGACCAGACCAGACCAGACCAGACCAGACCAGACCAGACCAGACCAGACCAGACCAGACCAGACCAGACCAGACCAGACCAGACCAGACCAGACCAGACCAGACCAGACCAGACCAGACCAGACCAGACCAGACCAGACCAGACCAGACCAGACCAGACCAGACCAGACCAGACCAGACCAGACCCAGACCAGACCAGACCAGACCAGACCAGACCAGACCAGACCAGACCAGACCAGACCAGACCAGACCAGACCAGACCATACCAGACCAGACCAGACCAGACCAGACCAGACCAGACCAGACCAGACCAGACCAGACCAGACCAGACCAGACCAGACCAGACCAGACCAGACCAGACCAGACCAGACCAGACCAGACCAGACCAGACCAGACCAGACCAGACCAGACCAGACCGACCGACCGACCGACCGACCGACCGACCGACCGACCGACCGACCGACCGACCGACCGACCGACCGACCGACCGACCGACCGACCGACCGACCGACCGACCGACCGACCGACCGACCGACCGACCGACCGACCGACCGACCGACCGACCGACCGACCGACCGACCGACCGACCGACCGACCGACCGACCGACCGAACGACAGACAGACAGACAGACAGACAGACAGACAGACAGACAGACAGACAGACAGATAGATAGATAGATAGATAGATAGATAGATAGATAGATAGATAGATAGATAGATAGATAGATAGATAGATAGATAGATAGATAGATAGATAGATAGATAGATAGATAGATAGATAGATAGATAGATAGATAGATAGATAGATAGATAGATAGATAGGTGGGTGGGTGGGTGGGTAGGTAGGGGGTAGATAGATAGATAGATAGATAGATAGATAGATAGATAGATAGATAGATAGATAGATAGATAGATAGATAGATAGATAGATAGATAGATAGATAGATAGATAGATAGATAGATAGATAGATAGATAGATTAGATAGATTAGATAGATAGATTAGATAGATAGATTAGATAGATAGATAGATAGATAGATAGATAGATAGATAGATAGATAGATAGATAGATAGATAGATAGATAGATAGATAGATAGATAGATAGATAGATAGATAGATAGATAGATAGATAGATAGATAGATAGATAGATAGATAGATAGATAGATAGATAGATAGATAGATAGATAGATAGATGGACGAACAAACAGTCAGATGGATAGACAAATATAATCTTGAAGTTATCTGTTTTACAGAAAAGAATAGATTTGACAAAAGTGCGCCCTACACGAGCTTCCCTTCTACGGCCACAGATCGTTCGCACTGGAATCCATCGTCCGCCGTGGCACTCACAGTTCATTCTTAGGAAGGTAGACAGTTGACATGCCTTCGCTCCTTACTGTTGTTGTCAGACTCTGAAAGCATACTGAGAAAGGTGAAGACAGGGTTGCTTCGAGCAGAGTGGCAAGTTTCACTTGAAAGTTCACGGGCAGTAAGCATACTTTGGATCTTGTCTCTAGGCAATGCCGGCGTAGTGGGGAATGAACAGGCATACAGACTGGCTGGATCTGCACCACTGGGTGGTGAATTTATGGATGACAAGGCAGATATGGTCAAAGCAATGACGATCTGTTGGACGATTCAGCGTTGAGTTAAGAATCGTCACAGCACTCGGGACACTTCCATAAGCGCTCCATCCCCATTCTCAGCAGCAAGCGAAGAGTTCCAGTTCTGATGGTACCAGTAGCTGTCTGATAGTATATCCGTTTCGCCTTTCCCTTGAGTGTTGAGCGTTAGCCAGATCTGACGGTAACTCCCCGCAACGCCATTCTCCTTAGACCGTATTTGATCTATCTGTGTCTCCCCACTGTTCATGCGCTCCCAAAGGCCCTTACAACATCTAGCTAGTCACACATCATATCACCACCAGGTGCTGTATGTAGAACTGGCTAGTCTATCTTCCTACTCGTTTCCCAGCACACCTTTATGACCTGGAGAAAATATCCAAACAAAGCTTACCCTGAACCTCTGTCAACTGACTAACAAACAGAAAACAACATAGAAATAGAGGCTTTAAAAAAAATACAAAGATCCACACACACGGGAATACAGGGTAATTTGTAACCCTTGTGTGGTACAGCCAAAATAACTGTGCTAAATGGTTTTATGGTTGAACTGGGTTTCTGGGATTTGTACCGGTTTGATTCTCATCCTTGGGATGATAATCTTATAGACTGCAATCCTCGGGGGTTGGAGGGGGGGGGGGTGAACAATGTTAAAATTACTTAAGTTAAGGAATCCTCCAACAGACTTTGAGGTGTGTTAGTGGTGTTGTGTTATGTTGTCCCACTTCCTATAAACAAAACAAATGTTGTGGCGATGTAATCAGCATGTTGCCTGTGGAACATCAAAACAAATGGGGCAAATCTCAGGCAAGTTGATATGTTTAAGTACTCGGGTGCCCCGATAACATCAGATGGAAGATGTGTTCAAGAAGTTAAATAAATGTAGCACTGTAGCTCAAGCAAAAGCAGCATTTTACAAACTGAAGAATATTTTATCTAACCATTCTTTGTCAGCTGAGACGAGAACGATTATTATTAAAAGCTATATAAATCCTATCTTGATTTGTAGAAGTGAATCATGGAAAGTTGGTAGATTAGTAAACAATTTTTTGGAAGCTGCGGATATGTGATTTTTTTGACGAATGATAAGAATACCCTAAACAGATAAAAACAATAATGAGGACGTCTTGAAAAAAACTGTCTCAAGAAGAGAACTGATTGCCAACACCGGAAAGAGACAATCTGTATTCTTTGATCGTGTGATGAGATGGAGAAAACTGGAGTAAATGATGACAGTAGGAAAGTTGGAGGGGAGAAGAGACAGAGGGAGGGCGAGGGAACAGATGCTGGACAGTTTCACATAATTAAAAAAAAAAAAAGGTAAAGTCGGGAGATGTGAACCAGCATCATTGCACACGGTTATTAACCATAAGTGCCCTGCCACCAGTACGGACAGCTGATAAGAAACTGTCCTCCTGTGTCGCCGTACGCACGTAACTCTGTAGCTACAGCGACGTTCCTCCATTTACCCCACAGTATCAACTTTGGTACCCATTTCCTAGAGGCTGGGTGAGCCCCGGGAACCGCCCGGTTTTGAACACCGACCTAGGCTGCAGCGAGTCGCAGCTGGATTTGAAATCGAGCCTCGTATCGATTGCGCTAACTCGGCCCCCAGTTTGACATCATGGCATGGGAGATTATCTGTGTAGAGTTGATTGAAAGTACACATGAAAGAAGGTTGTGGATAGACATGACTACCAGCGCCACACGGCATGGGTTTTAGGAAGAAGTAATCAGTGTCATTACCCACCCCCCCCCCCCCCAATGAAAACTAAAATCACGTGTAATACATTGTTGTTGAAAGGGGCTCTTAGTCCTTTAGAAAATTATTGTTTGTTGTTTACCTCACCAGGCGCTGCCTCGTATTGCCACATTTAGATCCCAGAAAGCTCTTCGGGATGCCTGGACGTCCCAAACATTGGAATCCTCTGGAAGAGAGGGTGAAACAGGGCAAGGAATACTTACCACCAAACCTCATGAGCACTGGCCGCCTCCGCTCCCTGGTGACTGCCAGCCCTAAGATCTTGTAGGATAAACAAATTAAATATATACTGATTAACCTCACATAACCCTTGACCCGTTAGGGTCGTGCAGGTTTATCGGTGGAAGCACTAGCTCACAAAACCCGCCATCTTGTTCAACAATCGTATGATAACTTAATCCTCTCTATTTCTTGATGTTGTGATTCCACAAGTTCTTTGCCCTCAACGTCTTCGACTATCCTCCAGTTTCCCTTCAAATGCAGTCTTTGCAATCGAATGAATCATGTCCCCCCAAGTGCCTGAACCAAGCTAGATGACAACGTTTCACCACTGCCAATTGACTAAATAACTAATTCTATAAAATCTGAAAAGCATCTACAATCGAAAGTCTGAATCATCCTTTTCATTTCCACTGTGAGAATGCACAGAGTGGTACTTTTGAAAAGAAGCAGAAATAGTAGGACACACCTCACATAACCAGTCAGCTGGATCTTTTCAGATCTATCTGCTTTCATAGTCAATGCATCTGCAATGTCTCGTATCCACCTTCGCGCATCTCTAGTTCTGGCTCGTTTTCCGAAAATTGTACTCTCCATCCTCTCTCCAGGTCACCATGGCGTTTAGCATGCATAAAATACATCAGCTTTTGTGACAGGATGCTGTTAACAAGCCAGTTATCCTCGATGGAGATCATGTAGGATATCAGTGTGTTTCTTGTTCTTGGTCCATGGTATTCTAAGAATATTTCTGGAAATGATATAAAACCGAACGAAAAGTATATTAGCACGCTTAAGAATATAACAAATACAAACAAAACGTGAATGTTGCGGCTATGGGCCCTTCATCAGCACATATACAGATCAAACAATACTACACAAATACACAAAATCACGTAGCTTGAATCTCAAAGCAGCCGGGTCAATGACTTCTCAGCAGACTGCCGAGACAAGTGGGCCACAGCACTCGACCTAAGAATATTTCTGCAGCATTTCAGTTCAAAAGCTTAGCACGCCCGTGATTACTGAAAATCCAAGCTTGCCATGCGTGGACTTGAACCTGTCGCCTTGAAATGATGAAGATGTCTCGCACCATAGTGGACTTCAGAGCCTGACAGACTCAACCTCAATATCAGAAACAAAAATGTGTTAATATCGGCTAGGTTAGTCATACAGCAACAATGGGCTATGAACCTAATTTACATCCAGAATTTATCGTACGTTAAATACATAAATACATCGCTATACTGTGCACTGACTGCAAACGATTATGCAATGGACGTCGGCCCATGAACGCCACCATAGAATAATCAGGACAAGTCGTCTTCTTGTGGGATTCAATGTTTTTATTGTTTTGAAGCCCTACCGAGGCGTGTGCCGGGGGCCCTAAATATAGCCAGGCTAAATATATGGCTTAATGGCTGAACAGGGTTACCGGGACCTCTCCACGGGTGATCCTCATCTGCATGGTGGCACTTTGTGTTACCGGGTATTCATCGCTTGTGTGATGTCCTTGTGTGGTACAACTAACCTATCTACCTACCATGAACTCCACATCGTTCACAATCAAAATGTAACAAAAAAGGACAGGATCCCTTTCTTCAATGCCCCGTCCTTGATCCTGGATCTGTCCTGGAAACTGTATGTTTAGTTTCTACATGAAAACCGCGTTTTTCATTGTGTATGTTCATCTAAATAATATTATTATTCAGACATTGCTGCGGGGGGGGGGGGGGGGGGGGGGGAAAGTATGTAGAAACACAATGGTTAAAAGGAAACCATATAGTACCCCCCAAAAAAAAAAAGTAGAATGTTGAATGTTGCATTAAGAATCGACAACACAGCACTCGCGGCACTCTCATATAGAGCTCAGTCCCCGTTTTTTCAACAGTAAACGAAGGGTTTGAATTCCAGTGGTATCAGTAACTGTCTGACTGTGCATCCGTCTCGCAATTCCCTTGAGTGTTGAGCGTCGACTATCTTCCCTTGGAACTTCTCGCAGCGCCATTCTCCTCAGACCGTATTGGTCTATTTGTACCTCTGCACTGTTCACTCGCTCCCAAAGGGCCCTTACAACATCTAGCAAGGCGTACACCAATTCACCACTAACAGGTGCAGAACCAGCGAAATAAAAATTAAATGTATACAAGTCAGAAAGATAAATTATTTGTTACGTTATGTTTATGACCAAATACATATTTTACGATATTTATGAAGTAACATTCCTGTTTTTTTTTTAAATTTTTTTTAAAATTTCTAGACATTTTTTAAAACCTCTTCAGGTAACAAAAAGTGAGTGTGTATGTGTGTGTGTGTGTGCATTTGTGCACACGCGCGTCCGTATGTGCCTTACCAATTAGCGCTCTTCAACAGCATGTATCAGTTCACGTGTACACTTTCGTTTTTGTAATGTACAAAATTTAATACAAACACCAGAAAAAGACAGTCATCATTATTTTTGGGTGTGTTATGAGAAGAGGGAAACTGGAACATGCTGTAACCACTTGATAGATCCGTGGAAAGAGAGACAGAGGAAGACAGCGTGGGAAGACTATTGACAGCCTTTTGTCATGTCATAGTGGGGTGTTTTTTGGCCAACACTATGCTATCAATGCTAAACGTGGACACTTACATCCTCCAATGAACGTAAAATTGTGACAACTGAGATTAAATGCCTTAGAAGAGCTGCAGGAGTTTCAAGGAAAGACAGAATACGAAATCACGAAATCAGACAAATGCTAGGAATAAAGCCAGTTTTACAGGTCATCAAAGAACAACAAATGAAGTGGTTTGGACACCTAACAAGAATGCACTGGTACTATCTGCCACAGCGAGCCACACTAAAACGTTGCAACGGGTATAGAGCGAGTGGAAGACCTCTACATTACATTTGTACCGAGCCTGTCTGAAACCTCTGGATCATACTCATTGCATTACTGACTACACATACGCGAGTGTGGTTTTGTGTTTGATTCACGGCCAGCTCCACATATAAGGACATACAGCTCAAACGGGAATTATCGTTTTTGTGAGGCTGGCGTGGCAGGTTGATGGTAACAATTATTATCGAATATAAATATCTTCTTCTCTTCTTCTGTCGTTCGCCTGAAATAAGTTGTCTATTTCAGCAATTTAGTCTCTTGTCTAAATTTCACTGTCGTTGTTAGTTCATTCAGTGGTCCATAGAGTTTACGTTCCACTGTTGTTTTTTCTGGCCAAAAAGTTTGCCTTAATGTGCTCTGCTGTCTGTGGCACCTTTCCACAGGTGTACATGGCTGATACGCCTATCTTGAATTTTGTGTACATGTGGTTACGTAATCTGTTGTGCCCTGTTCTGAGGCGGAGGATAATGACTTGTTCTGATCTGTCCATAATAATAATAGTCGTCTTGTGCTGGGGCTGGTGGTTTCCTGATCGATTTAATGATTCTTTTCTTTTGGTGGTATGTGACTGGTACATTCGGCTGCACTTTTTGTCGCACCTTCTCCTGCAAGTTGATCAGCTTTCTCATTTCCAGACATTCCACAAGTTTCCTAGACTGGCGTGTTTCAAGTACGTATTTTGCATCTGTCAGCATTAACACATTCTGTGAGCCAAGATTAGTATTTAACAGTTTCTCTGTTGCTATCTTGATAGCCTGAGTTTCTGCATTATAGTTATGGCAGTACTTCCCGGTTGGTACGCTGGACTTAACCTTAGTATCATTTGGGAATTCTATATACACTTTAGCAACACCATTTCTAACTGCACTTTGTGCGGACACATCTGTATAGACTCTGACCCATTGTTCTTTTGGGTATTCTTCATCAATATAACTGAGGGTGGCCATTCTGCGTTTTACACTATCTTGCTCTTTCTTGTCAAATATTCCTTTCACATTTGTCTGGATTTGAACTGTTAGTTTGCATTTATCTCTCTATGGGGTTTGTTCTGGCAGACTTTTAAGTAGACAACCAATTTCTGAAAAGTCAGTAGTTTGTCTACATGTTCTTTTTTTTTTTGCTTGGTGTATAAAGCTGCTTCTTTTTAACCGTTCTGAAATATATTTTCAAGGGGTGATCAGGCAAACTGAAGAACTTTTCAACTTGTCTTTGCAACTTTGTATCATATCTCTGCGTTCTCTCAGTGCCTGTGTTTTCCCAGCTTTCTCCATTTCTAATATGGGGGTTAATTTCATCCCTCCTGTGATGACTCTGAGCGCTTGATTTTGCACTTTGTCCAACTCCTTTTTATAAACATATTGAACTACAGTTTAATTAATTTGCAACATGTGTTATTGCATGAATTATGATTTTGAAGATAAATAAATGGTCTATTAGAAAATATTTAACTTCAGAATAATAATTCATTCAATGAAACACTTTGCAAAAAAATTAAACTGTAGTACAAAGGGTATCGGAACATAATATGCGCTACCCACTCCAAGAAAGAAAGAAAACCAAATCGGGAAAACGCACTTGCTGATCCGCACCTCTTTGGACAAGTTCAAATGAAAAGGAAAAAAGGACAATCACAACGTTCTACTTCCGTGCGTCTTTATAAAAGATTGATTTTGAGGATCAAGCCACTTTTCGGCAGACATCATTTTTAACATCTGGCGAGTACTTTTAGCTATCTCAGACTGCTTAAAGTGTATGCTGTGTGGCCTTAATCATCACGTGTTTTCTTCTTGTTCTTCTTGTTCTTCTTGTTCTTGTTCTTGTTCTTGTTCTTGTTCTTCTTCTTCTTCTTCTTCTTCTTCTTCTTCTTCTTCTTCTTCTTCTTCTTCTTCTTCTTCTTCTTCTTCTTCTTCTTCTACTACTACTTCTTCTTCTTCTTCTTCTTCTTCTTCTTCTTCTTCTTCTTCTTCTTCTTCTTCTTCTTCTTCTTCTTCTTCTTCTTCTTCTTCTTCTTCTTCGCGTTCACTGGCTGTAAACTATATCTGAAGGTAAAGTTATGGTTGTTCGTCCACTTCTGGTTGTTCCAGAACTTGAGTTTTGCGTGTACTCTCCTTTTATAGATCTGCCCTATTTGTAAACAAGCTGTTGATTTCTCGTCTCAGGTACACGCACTCCGACGTGGGAGGAATCGCACATAATTAGTCAACTGTTTCAACACTGCAATTGTTAGAAGGCAATATGTGAACCCCACCCCTCCCCCCCCCCGCCCCCCCCCCCCATAGAATGGGGTCCCGGAATCTACACAATGTGATCACCCTGTCCAGTGCCCTCAATGCGAGTACTAAAACCCTTTTAACTTCAAGCCCCACATGTTGCAAGACATATTTTTGCAGATCAATCAGCACTTTGTGGCTGATAAGGTCAGCAACACGCCGGACGCCTTTACTTCACAGTACATATGCTGGTACCTATTTTAGGTTTAGCACACCTGGTAGCCATGGTCACTTTTGGAGAGAAAACAATTCCTCAGATTTGAATCTGAGAAATGTAGATTGTCTCCTCCTGATGTGGGAAATCAGTTTTCTTTGTGAGTGACTTTCTTTCAAGACATCTTCATTAATCTTGTTATCCATCCAGGGTATTCTCATCATTTGTCCATCAAACCATAACTCTGACTTTGTCAATTAAATTTTCACTTAACGTCCAGCTGTCCATGATTCACTTCCATGTATTCATAGACGCGACTACATGCTATACTGGCCACAGACAAAGAGAAGGAAGAGGCTTTCCTGAAGAGATTCATTTTACAAACAGACCACAATTGTTTAGATGACAGAGGGAATGGTTAGAGAAGATCTGGTAGCTACCATTAGGAACAAACATTGTGAAGACATCATACAGGTGGAAGATGTAAAACATTTTCTGAAAAAGGGTCAAAGACGCCGCACCCGGGCCAGGGGAGGAGGGATTTGAATCAAATAGCTCAAAAGTTACAGGCGACAGTAGATAAGATAATTGATTGGTGTACAGAGATGAAGGCTATAATCAACCTAACAAAGGCAACCGTCATGTGGTGTTCTTTGGACAACAGGAATGTTAGAGATGATGTTCCAAGACTCTAAATCAATAGATGGCAAGGGACATCAATAGAGACAGCAGACTGTGGCTCTAGGAATCACCTTTGCCGGCGATTGTCTTTGAAGGATCATATAGTGGAGACTAGTGACAAAGGCTAGAAAAGAACTTAACAATAAAGATTACGGCAGCAATGGAGATGGAGCAGAGAATGCTGTTCACACTTTACCAGCACTTAATCATTTCAGTGACTGATTATGGTCTGGTGTTATTCACTGTCTCGAAGAGTCCGCTAGAGAAACTGGAGCGCATACAGAATGAAGGTATGCGGGTTATCCTGTGATTTACAAGAGACACCCCAATTGTGTGCATGCGATACATCCTTGCATTGCCGACTATTGCAGGTAGGCTAAAGGTGCTGTAGGCTAAGATTTGCCTCAGAGTAGCTGCAGACAAACAACACCCTCTGAATGAAGCTTTGATTGCAGTTAAGGGTCGGAGGCCGAAAAGAGGAAAATCGTTGATGGCTCAAGCAGAAAGACACAATACAAAAAGTATGCATGCTGGAGAATATAGGGCGAGGAGAGGAGTGGGTTAGAGTACCAGAGAAAATGTTTGTATGGTCATGATCACATTGAACCAGAAAAAATCTCAGCCTTTAGCGGGGCCTAAACCCGGGACCTCCAAGCACTCGAGGCAGACGCCATGCCCCGAGAACACGCAGCACCCTGTATACATATGTGTGTGTATATATATCTTCTTCTATATATATAAAAATCAATGTTTGTGTGTTTGTTTGGTCTCTATAGACTCGGAAACTACTGAACCGATTTAGCTGAAATTTTCAGGATATGTTTGTTGTGATACCGGATTTTGAACCATCGTGGTTTGAAATTCAACCTGTCACTGTTAGAGATAGGTGACCACAATTTATGCAAAAATATACGCAACTAATATTTATAACTTTAGTGATTTCTAATTATAGCCACGTTAGTAATTGCGCATGCGCCGTATTTACCATTCGCCGGCGAGTTACGTGCAGCCAACGCCTTCTCTAATACTAATACATAGAGTAGGTCGTGGTACAGCAAACAAGACTATCTCTATATTTGCCACCATAACCATATTAAACACGATTTCTATTTTCTGTTTTTTTTTCAAACAACCTTCGATGGAAAGGGGGGGCATCAAGGACTATCTCGGCGTCGGCGCAGACAGTGACTGCGACATTAACTTCATTAACCGTGTTAAACACGTGCGATTTCTATTTCATTAATATATCTGGAGTATCTGTCTACGAGAAAACAATTGCCTGCGGTTTTGAATTGTGTTTTCATCGCGACACAGTAGTAGGGACTCACATGTCTAATAGTTGAGTTCTCTTTTCGTTGTTCCGATTAAGTGGCTCCTTGATCGAATGGTTAGAACACTGGGTTCATGTGCGGTAGACCTGGGTTCGAATCCGCAGTCGTTTAATTCTTTTTTACCCCGGACTAAAATAATATCCTCATCTGCTCTGTCGTGGTGACAGCACTAGCCATGTTGCCTTAATATTAAAAAAAAATAAAAAATAAAAAAAAAGTAAATGGGTAAACCATTTGATAATTAAATTTGACCATTTCGCATACTTATGATTGCATTGTTAAACTTTCCGATTGCATGGTTACGCTGAAATTTTATAGATTTTCATTTAGATTTAGTTATTTCATCTGTGTTGGAATTTTAAGCTGTGCTGTTTACAATGGCGTTCATTTCCTAATTATGGTTTTTTTTTTTTTCCTGTGTTCGTTTGCTTTTCAAGTGTTTTTTTTTTCCTCCCAACTACTTCAATGAGGGAAAGAGTTGTCGGTGAATTTGGGGGGAGGGGGGTGGGGGCAAACTATTTACTGAGAGAGCTTTAAGTCACGTGAAGACCGCCGGTAAGGTTATGGCATTCTTCTGTCGGCAAGTGAAATTATACATCCTTACCTGACCAGTCTGTGGCGACAGCACTAGCCATGCGGAACCAAATCTTCTGGCTCACGACTCTCTGTCTACTCCGATGGTAACACAGATAGCAGTGACATTATTTTAGTAGTTGTACTGGTACTTGAAGGATGATGTGGTAAATATTACACTAGCCCTATTCACTACCTTTTTACAATTCCTGCTCCCTATTTTAGTCCAGATGGACAGGGATGTCAATGTCAGTTACAGCAACAACAAAATATCGCCAGTTAGTGATTTTCAAATCCTTCGAAGAGGGAGAGAGCAGTAGTAGGTGGAAGAGGGGAGGGGGTAATGACTTAAATTTAAGAGAAATTAAAGAGCTTTACACTTGATTTTCAAGTTCTCATTACCTAATTTGTTTATATTTTACTAACGCTTCCTCCGCTTTTCTATTTTTTACGACTTACTTTGTTATTCACAAGTACAGTTGTAGCTTTACTTCCGTCTCCTATAAAAATACAAACAGCTTTAGCATGTGATAACCAAATAACCACTTTTGTTACCGTGCTAATAGCACCATTTAAGCGACCACTAATATAAAGACACAATTATATGGTGCGTGTTCTAAAGTTGGAAAACCAGACTATTTATATATATAAAAATATCATGTGTTTGTGTGTTTGTTTGCCCCTATAGACTTGGAAACTACTGAACCGATTTAGCTGAAATTTTCAGGATATGTTTGTTTTGATACCGGATTTTGAACCATCGTGGTTTGAAATCCAACCTGTCACTGTTAGAGATAGGTGACCACAATTTATGCCATAATATTCGCAACTAATATTTATAACTTTAGTGATTTCTAATTATAGCCCCGTTAGTAATTGCGCATGCGCCGCCGTAGTCAGAACGCAAGGTTTCTGCCATTCGCCGGCGAGTTACGTGCAGCCAACGCCTTAATACATAGAGTAGGTCGAGGTACCGCAAACAAGACTATCTCTATATTTGCCACAATAATCATATTAAACACGATTTCTATTTTCTGTTTTTTTTTCAAACAACCTTCGATGGGGGGGGGGGGGGGGGGCAATCAAGGACTATCTCGACGTCGGCGCAGACATTGACTGCGTCATTAACTTCATTAGACAGGTGCGATTTACATTGTCTTTCTTTTCTAAAAACCTTTGATGAGGGAGAGGGTAGTAGGTGGATTTAGTTGTGGGGGGGGGGGTGGGGGTGGGGATCAAAGACTATCTCAAATTACGCCACAGCAACGCGTGGCCGGGTACAGCTAGTATATATATATATATATATATATATATATATATCTGCACTCACATACACACAGAGGCAGTCTAGATTATATCTATAGTATTTTGCACTGTAGTGTAAGACATAACACATTCTTTCTGCTGCGTTGACTACTGCTAACCAAACTATATGTTACACAGTCTCGACCATCGCTAGAACTCGCATCAATGACTGATCCTTGGACAAGAGAAGACCGGCCATTTAATTACAGCGCCACAGGTTACCTAGGCAAGAAGAGACAAGAAATGTTGAACAACCATCTGCTACACAGGGTAAATACATGTGCTGAACTTGTCCTGCGTTTTGTCTTATTCGGTGTCAAACAACTGTCATTGCAGGCAACAGCCAGTCTCCTAGCTCTTTCAGGGCCATGATCTTTAGTGCAATAAAGCTTGGCAAACGACATCACAACATCTAGCATGAGAATGGAGGTGGAGGTGGTTACTGCTCCGTTGGCTAGAGAACAAGATGCATACACATGTCGTAACTGTAAAACTCTGAAGGCATGCTGAGAAAGGTGAAGACAGGGATGCTTCGAGCAGAGTGGCAAGCTTCACTGGAAAGGTCACGGGTAATAAGCGTACTTTGGATCTTTTCTTCAGGCTATGCCGGCGTAGTGGGTAAGGAACAGACAGCCAGATTGGCTGAACCTGCACCACTGGATGGTGAATTGATACATGACAAAACAGATGTGGTTAAGGCCTTTTGGGAAAAGCAACGGAATCAGTAGAGAAACGAGATTATTATGGCCTGGAGAGAATGAGACACCTGGGTGTAACTAGAGGGTCTGGCCGGCTCACTAAACTCAGGGGAAAGGCAAGACGGACATATAACCAGATCGTGACCGGCACTTTCAGTATTGGAACTCTGCGCTGGCTGCTGAAGATGAAGACGGAGCACGCATGGGAATGCCCCCCCCCCCCCCACCCCCCCCCCAACCCCCCCCCCCCCCCCCCCGAGTGCTGAGATGTTAATTCTTGACTCAGCTCAACTCAACTCAGGACCATGAATTTTTACAGACTTGGCTCCCATTAATTTCCCTTTACAAAAATGGCGGAGACGGTGGCGTACAATAAAGACAATGGAGATTGTAATATCCTTCTAATCCCTACAAAAAAGTACATATTTTTGTAAATAGAAATGAATGTAAATTTTCAATCTGATGATATGTGTATGTTCAATACTGTTAGAGTTAGAAGGAAAGACAAATTCAGCAGGTGTTAAGTTTACAAAGACAAAATTTTACGAAAGAATTCGTCACCTACCATGGTTTTGTAGCCACCAGAGCAGTGAATTTCCAAATTGGAGAATAACACTTTAAAGTTTGTTCAATTTCCTAACAAATTCCACCAAGGTTATGATAAATTTCTGGGTTAGTTTAGCACTCAGGGGCTCTAAGTTCTCACAGAGTGCTGTTAAAAAATTTAGAGAAAAAAATGGCAGAAAAATCGACCATTACATCACACTATTTTCTATTTACTGTGTACAGTTTAATACAGACCGTAGCTGCAATGATTTAAAAGTAGCTTAGTCAATAAGAAGAAACTCCACAGGGGAGCATGTAATGCAGGGGTCTACAAATCGTCAGTAGAAGTAATCTCTCGTCGACAAATTATTCGACCCACGAGCTCCTAGACATTTTCAGAAAGTGGGCCCACCTGAGTTCACGAGGCTCAGTGTTGATTTTCTCCTGCTGCATGTATTACCGGATGTTCTCGGACAGGGACAAGACGAAATTGGTGACTTTGCAAACGGTACTGTGAGATATAAAATGTATTTACATAGTCGCTGCGGTAGCATAATTAGAGCAGTCAGCATACCTGGACGACCAAGTGGCAAGCTTACGGTTGGTTTACCGGACACATGTTAGAATTTGTTGACAGATGGCAGAGGGACACTGGCAGACAATTCGGACACGATGGACTTTAAGGGATAAGATTTTCTTTTCCACTAGAAACCAGGACCAGCTCACCGAGGCCCATCTCCCGCGACGTTTCGTTGTGTCCGGAGCCAGCTCGAGGCCCTCTCAGCAGCCCCGCCCAGTTGTTTTAGTGCACGTTTGCGCTCATTTCCTCGCAAGCCTAGTTGTTTAATCACATTGTACAATGAAGTGAAAAGAGACCTCGTTAAAGTATAGTACAGTCTCTTTATTTGGAGCACTTTCCTTCTCTTTTACCATAAATACGGTAGTAACGGAACATTCTCTGTGTCAAACTCATCTAAATCGCTAGATTCCCATACAACTGATCGCTCAGCTGCCGCTGTTGTAAATTCGCCGTCCCGAATCACTTTTCGAAAAATATAAATTAATATTATCTAATTAAAAACATCCGACTGAAACAGTTTCAGAGCTTCGGCCGCAGAAAGACGCATTTAGCGGCCTTCACTTGTGGTTGAAATATTGGTATACCTGGCGTCGAATATGAAGTTACAAAATACACTGTCAGGAAATGACGCTAGCAATGAATGAGATCAGTTTGCAACCATACGTCTATTAATTATTACAAAGAAAAACGTTAGAGCAACCTTCCTTGAATACTTTAATGGTAGTTCAGTATATTAGAAACAAATACGGAGCGGTGTGTGAGTCAATATGTACGGGACACACGATGGTTATAGTTAACTTCCATGAATACTTTGATGGTAGTTCAGTATATTAGGAAGAAATACGGAGCCGTGTATGAACGGGACACACGATCGTCGCTGACAGTGTTGTGTGGGAAAATCGGAACTTCTCAGTCAACACTTACAGCGCTGCTGGGGCCTCAGAGAGCTAGGGGCCCTAGGTTTCTTCTGCTGATATAGGGAACAGTGTCTGCTGTGACTGTAAAGTCCAGTGTGGGAGTTGGAGGTCACAGTCTCTGTCGTATACAGTAAAGCATTCCTTTCTACGCCACTGAAGGACCTATATTTTATAGACAAATCGGAACTAGGTGGGTGATCTGGTGAATATTACGTTAGCCGCCTTTACTTAATATTACGTTAGCCGCCTTTACTTTCCATAACTTTACTAGGTACTCGCTTTAGATCAGGTCGCCCTGGCAGTCTCCAGTGTACTGAGGCTGGTTTTCTCTCACTCGTGTGCTCTCTGTTGTTTGTTGAGTTTGACCTCATGTACAGTGCAACAGTCAGTCTTTCAGCCACGCAGATTCAAATTCTAAAACAAAGCTGAAGTGCAGAACTGGGAGAACAAACAGAGCTTTCCACCAGAGGTTACAGCCGGGGAACGCTAAGCAGAGAAGAAGACTGTCTGCCTTTATAGGAGCGATCTGCAGCTGATCTTTCACAAATGTCTGTGCCTGTCTTGGCATTTTCCAGGTCTAGTTCCAGTATAGCAGCTCAGAACAACTCAGCAGCTCAGATCTCCCTGACATTATCCTTTTTTTTTTTTTAATCAGTTTGTTTGCCATCTCATTTCCACATCAAGCTAAGTCAATAATAAGAACCTGTCTTCTACAGTGTCGACTCGGACGTGCTCGAGGGGCAGGCTTAGGACGTTCACAAGATGAAGTCTACGGACTCACATATAGGAATCCATACACAGTAGCTCACGGTAGAGTTGTCAGCTCGTTTTTATGAGTGTTTATTAAGATCTATTTTGTTTGTTTGTCTGGTTAAAATTTTGCGTTTGATTGTTTAAAATATGGTTGTGTTTTTTTGTTATGGGTTTTGATGAGCGATTTGGCGGGTGATTTAGAGCGCTGGGCTCTGAAGCAGACAGCCTGGGTTAGATCCTAAGCAATTGATTTTTCTTTCTGCTCACCACTGTCATCATTATGTGCCCTGCCAACTGGCGTTGGCGCTCAAGTATCTCCAAAGATCACGACCCCTGGTTGTCTGGAACAGCTCTCTTGATTTTATCCCTCCATGCCATAGTTTTAGCTAGTCCAGCATCAGTTATCTTGGTTATCTCTTTGCACTGATCTTTCCAGTTGTCACTGTGTTTTCCAGTGTTTTCTGCTGTCGGAAGCAAAAATTAAAATCCTAAACTGCACAGTTCGTTGTTGTGAATACACTAGCCCAGTGTTTCCAACAATTTTTCAGTCGCGGCGCATTTTTTTTTCCCAATGATAATTTTTCCCACGTCGCCCTAACCTTAGTAAAAAGTATGTCTATTCGTATGTAAGAGAGGGGAAAAAATTCGTGTATCCTCCAATATTTCGCGGCGCCCCTGTGAAGAGGTCGCGGCTCCCGGGGCGCCGCAGCGCACAGTCTAGGAATCACTGCACTAGCCTATTGTTCCCCCCCCCCCTCCTTTTTACCTTTTTTCGCCGCGACTACATCCCCTCCTCTCCCTTAACAGCAGTAAATTCAGTTAGTAATGAACGTTGTGGGTTTTGTAGTCAAAAGGACCCCTTTCCACGCCTTCGGGTGTACAGGACATATAGTAAGTAAAAGACCCGTTTCCGCTCATTCAGATGTATTGCGCATACAGGCCTAGACCTATATTTTATAAACCAATCGCCACTGGGAGGATGATGATCACGCCGGTCGCCTTTACTTCCAAGGACTGTACCTCATACCCACTTAAAGCTGGGTCGACCTGGGAGCCAAGATCCGTTTTGAAAGAAAAAGAAATTGAACCGCTCCATCAAGACCCGAATGCCCGAGCTTCCAATCCGCAGGCGAGCATCTAGGCGCTTCACCACAGCGGCCCTCTTGTGCATATAGTGGCAGACCTATATATTATAGAGCAACCGACATTCAGTGAGTGATGTTGCCGCCTTTACTTTCTGTTATTTTACCTGGCATTGATATAAATATTGGTTCACCTAGGAGCCTAGGTCATGTTAAAAAAATAACAAAATTTTGGCTTTGTTAAAATTTGAACCCACGACGTTCCACAGGCGAGGGTCTAGACGTAGCACAGCTGTGGCCCACTTTGCGGTCAAGCCCTGATAGAAAGTGGTTAGGCCGTTGGATGGCTGAATCAATGTACGTATGTATCATACGGACGCCGCTCTCCGTATTCGTTAGTTAGTTAGTTAGTTAGTCTTTCCTTTTGTGTCGAGTGCGGCACATAGGGCAGAGGTCATGACTCTCCATGCATGGCGGTTCGTTGCAATCTGTTGTAGGTCTTGGATGTTTGAGTAGCCCATGAGCGAGCCTTCCCTGATGATAGTTCTACGTAGGGTTTCCCTTGGTCTTCCACGAGATCTTTTCCCCTGTGGTGTCCAAATGAGGGCTTGGTAAGGAAGTCTTGATTTATCAATTCTAAGGGCGTAGCCGACATAGTTCCAGCGGCGTTTTCGTACAAAATTAGACACATACTCTTGCCTGGATTCTTGCCTTATTTGTGTATTGGTTCGGAAATCTAATGTGTTCATAGACATCCATTATTTTCACAGCTATGACGGGATGGGCAGGAGGGAAGTTGCTACCGGTGCAAGAAAAGATCACACACCCACGACTGAACATGCCAGCGGATTTTCTTCAGTATAACATGGTGGGTGCTCACCGTATGTTTCATTAATTATGTCCGTGTTCTGTCTGCTCCCCTCCCCCACCCCGAACATGTCTCTCTTAACGCATCGCATAATCGAAGGTAGGTGCTATGCGGAAAAGGGGGGGGGGGGGGGGGGGGGAGTCGTCACGTTTAACCAGCATTCTCGAAGGTGGAACTTTAGGCTCTAATTGTGTGCTTAGTATTGCACGCCACCAAGATCCCTGAAGAGGACTCCCGCTGTATTGATGTAATCAAAGGAGATAGACCCAAATACTGTCCCGACCAGCGACGAGGTTGTCTACCGGCGAGCCAATGGGAGACCCGGTCGTCGGTGATGAAACGCAGTCTTTCGATTTCATGTTTTTATTAGTTGACTGGAAAGCCCGTACGCCTAAACTCTGTCGATGACCCAGACGCCAAAAAAAAAAAAAAAAAACTTTCAGTTCATTGGTTGAGCTCTAAAGTATTCTTTCTGTGTGGAATTTGAACAGTCACTCATTAAATTACACAGATTTTGTATGTCAAAGTTATGTTCTTCTCAATAGCTATGTGTTTTCTTTCTTTCTTTCTTTCTTTCTTTCTTTCTTTTTCTTTCTTTCTTTCTTTCTTTCTTTTTTTTTTTTTCTTTCTTTCTTTCTTTTTCTTTCTTTCTTTCTTTCTTTCTTTCTTTCTTTCTTTCTTTCTTTCTTTCTTTCTTTCTTTCTTCTTTCTTTCTTTCTTTTTCTTTCTTTCTTTCTTTCTTTCTTTCTTTCTTTCTTTTCTTTTTCTCTTTCTTTCTTTCTTTCTTTCTTTCTTTCTGTAATAGTAAAACAATTGTATTCCTTTGAGTGGTTATCGTTGGGTTCCCAGCACAACTGTTTTCCCAGGGGCCTTTTGTGCAGTTAAGACGACTCAGCCCGGCCTTCTGTCTTCGTCTGATATTTCTCTTTCGCGTCTCACTTCTCTTCCGGTACTTTTCTTTGTTTCTCTCTGATACTGCCTCTCTCTCTCTCTCTCTCTCTCTCTCTCTCTCTCTCTCTCTCTCTCTCTCTTTCTCTCTAAATCTTTCTCTGTCCCTCTCTCTCGCTCGCCCTGTGTGTGTGTGTGTGTGTGTGTATGTGTGTATGTGTGTATGTGTGGCTGTGTGTGGCTGTATGTGTATGTGTGTGTTCTCATTCTCTAACTCATACATAACACAAGGATAAACACAATAACTATCTGAAAACTGAACTACTGACTTCCCAGTGTGGGTTTCGAGGCCCCATTGAGAAAGAAACAAGAACTGACCCAATGCCTTCCCATCAAGCGTGCCGTAAGAGTCGACTAACTTGGGCTTACTCGAAGTCGGAGTTCATCTGCCTGAACGGCTGTAAAAAGTCCTCATATGCAGTCTGGTCTGACTACATTCCCACTAGATTACCAAACCATTTCATTCTTTGTTTATCAATATAATCCAGACATGGACTTATTCCAACTTTCTCTCTAATGCTGGTATTCCTAACCCTGTCTCGTCTAGTGTTGTTTGTAACCTTGCGGAGACAGCGCATTTACACATGTAGTTATTTTCTGTTCTAATGCCCTATTCATTGTCCATGTTTGGCACTGATAACATACAGTTTGCATTCCGATGTCGACAAGAGTCTGTCCTATAACAATTCAATGTTTCTTGAGAAGTACCAATCAAATACACCACTGACATCTTGCTAGGCCCGTCTCGTGACGGGGCTGGGGAAAAAAATCTGACCTTGGTTCCCGTCTCGTTCCAAGCGAGCCATTGCTGTGTTAGCCTGAAACCTCATGACTTCAGTTTTCCGGCGTGCACCACGAGGAGGTGCGGTTGACCTGGGTGCTCATTGGCAGCCCACTTAAATTTCAGTTTTCACCTGGCTAGCCAACCTTAACACTGCTTAGGGTTGTTCTCTCATTTCTGTACTTTGGTCTTTTTTCAGAACTCGAATTTTGAGTGCATATCCGTTTTGCACGTCTGGCTTATTTGTGTGCAGGCTGTTGGCACTCCGACTTTGAAGCAAACATAACTAATTAATCTTAATGCCTTTTATGACATGCTTGCTAGGGAAAGGGGCAGTGGGCCTATTCTACTTTCTCCAAAACGATGCCTGGAACCCATAGGGAGATACCGCTGTTCAACCCATTCCACTGATATCCCGCCAGGGCTCAACCATAATGGGACTGACCACAGCAGAAGAAGTACAAGCCTACAGAAACACCAGAAAACGCATCCCCATGTGCCATTATGGGCCGTTGACAGAGAAGATAGTCAGGCCCCCACCGGTACAGCTGAAACCAGGCGCGGTTTATGGCATGAAGACTACCAAGGTGAGTACAGTGCACCTTGCAGACGGATCGGGCAGCCTCAGTGGCATTGAGGCTAGATGCTCACTTACGGGCTCAAACGGTTTGGGTTCAAATCCATACTGGGTGGAGAAAGTCAGTGAATTTTTTTTTAGGGCAAATATAGAATCCTAACCTGCACAGTCTGTAGCGACGGAACTAACCTTGTGGCTTTTTTTCGGGTTCTAACACAGCCCCCTCACCCTCCCCCTTTTTTCCACGCCGTAGAAGTGGTAATACAGGCTATGGTTAGCAGGTGGCACTGGGTAGATTGAAAATAAAATTTGATCTCACTTCCCAGGGCGACCACACCTAAAATGGGTGTCAGGAAACGCCCTTGGAAGTAAAGACAGTCGGCCCCATGTTGACATACCGATCCAATGGCTGATTGGCTATCAAAACTGTAGTCATGCGCTTGATGTGCCATAGGCGGTAACAGATTCTTTCAATTTACTTGAAAAAGATTTCGGGCTCCATTACCATCACCATTTTATTTGTTCTAGAACTAGTCACGAAGTCAGGCCCTGGCTCGGCCCAGTACACACTATGTCACTTTTGACTGGTGCTTGCTCATGCACGTGAGCTTTGTCAAGGTTACAGGGGTGTCCCGGTTTACTGTTTGCTCAAAAAGCTTTTTGCGTTGTCTTCTGTTTACGTTTTCATTCCGAGAAAGAAAATCCGCTGACATCGTGGAATATAGAACACGCGATATCGCCGGCCGTCAAAGAGAACAGAGAAATTTTTCAAATAGTATGCCGGGGCACCCCTGTAACCTTTCGTCAAGTTGACGAGCCTGAAGAAGTATGAATGAAAAGTGACCTAGTGTGTAAGTGGGCGGAGCTGGGCCTGGAAACGTGACAAGAACCTTTGTTCATTATCAAACGAGTTACGGTTCCCCATTTTGCTAAATTTGAGGCTTTGTAAATTCGATTTTGATTAGCATTTTGAGGCTAATTCACGATCATTACGCGCACTAGCAGGTGCCGAAGGTCTTTGGTTCAAATCCTTATTGACTAGTATTGTGTTGTTGTTGATCGACGTTTGACTCAGCCTAAGATACGTACCAGATAAGGTCATAGGAGGTAAAGGTGGTCGAGCATGACTTTGACCACATCACCCAGCGAGTGCCGAGGGGTCTGTAAACTATAGATATAGCGCTGCATCCCAAGTAGGTCCAAGGACACGGAAAAGGCTTATTCTTTCCAGGTCATTTAATTCTCGTCATATATAGATATACGAGAGAACCTGCGGAACCATTGCAATTTTGTAATAAACACACAGTAGTGAACTAGTACACTTTGATGGGGAAAAAGTAGTAAGGACAAGAAGACATACTATACAGTAGGTTATATATCGACGTTTATCTTGTGGTGGTAATGGTGGTGGTGATGCTGGTAACGATGCTGTTGGTTGTTGTGGTGGTGATGGTGGTAGTGGTAGTGGTGGTGCTGATGGTAAAAGTGGTGGTGGTAATGGTGGTGGTGGTAATGGTGGTGGTGGTAGTAGCCCGTGGTGGTTGTGGTAGTGGTGGTGCTGATGGTAAAAGTGGTGGTGGTAATGGTGGTGGTGGTAATGGTGGTGTGGTGGTGGTGGTAGCCCGTGGTGGTTGTGGTGGTGCCGATGGTAGTGGTGATGCTGGTGGGGGCTGGGATAGGTGGTGGTTGTGATTCTGGTGGTGGTCATGGTGGTGGTGGTGGTGGTTATGGTGGTGGTGGTGGTGATAATAATGGTGATGACGGCAATGATGGTGATGATGGTGGTGATGGTGACAGTAATAATGGTGATGACGGCAATGATGGTGATGATGGTGGTGATGATTGTGATGGTGGTGGCGGTATGGTGATAGGGATGTTGGGGATGATGAAGAAGGTGGATAGCGTTTCATTAAAATATTTACACGGGACAACACTTTTTGTGCCTAATGTCATGTATACACTTCAGATGAAGTACTCAAAGTTTATCACACACTAATATCACAAGCAATAGTAAATGATGATGATGGTCATGAACCTGCTTATAATAAGACATTCACACTTATATTTTTCATGGTTTGCATACACTTCAGATACGATAAAACTCTCAGTGAGTTAATGATACACTTTTATTACACCCAGTGGTACATGATGATGATGACGAGGAGGAGGAAGTGGAAGAGGAAGACATGAACCACGATGTGTTGAATAATTTAGCATGGCTGTATGTGTTTTTGATGGTTTGCATACATTTCAGACAAGATGAAACTCTGCCAGAGTTGATGACAAACGTTTATCACAAACAATGGTACATGAGGGCGAAAAAAGAACCAGACATACAAGTGAGCAGACTTTTATCTCTTTTGCCATGGCAATTTTGTTCATGTTGTCATGAATCTTCCTTAAAACGATGTTGTGACTATTCCACAGCTGTTTCGACTCAGTTACCTAAGAATATTGCCACTTGCATGGATGCCACACCGTGGTATTTTTTTTTTTTTTTGGTACGACCTTTACTCACCAAAAGATTCTGAGAAAACAACCAGGCCCAAATAGGACTCACATGCCCCCTCCTAAACTACTTGAAGCAGCTTCTTTTTCTTCTTCTTCAGCATTCCCAGCTATTCATAGCTGCAGATATCACCCGCCTCCATTCATCTCTCTAGCTGGCCTCTTCTTTTTAGTTGGTGAGATAGAGGAACGAACGAACGAACGAACGAACGAACGAACTTTAGTTTCAAAGGGTTACAAATTAGGCACGCAGGGGTGTCTTACATAAACTACTTTCACACAGCAGTTGTATTTCATTCTGTCTTTCATGTAATAATATGCATATTATATATATGAAGTCAAAAACAAAAGCATGGCTGGTAAAATATCTACGCCGCCACGAGCGATTCACACTCACCCACATACACACACCTCTTCTTTTTAGTTATAGGCACTAAGTACACACATACATCCACATCGATACGAACACAACGAAGACAACGACAGAAACGATTTTTGACAGGTTTTTGTCATGGCATAAAGCGATGTGAGCGCATGGAATGATACATGCTGGTGGAAATCTCAGGTTGTGGAAAGGCTAGTCGGCAAGGCACTTGGTGATGATGATAATGATGGTAATGATGATGATGATGATGATGGTGATGATCACGAGAAAACATGGATCTTGCTCTCTAAATCAGTAACTGTCACATACCGCTCCTGTCACGTGCCTGATTTAGGGATTTCTCCTTAAGAACCAACAGCACTCAGAAATAATAATGTTGAGTCGTTGGCTCGTATTGGTCTAAGGGATATCCCGTGGCCAATATACGCTCAACGTATTTCAGGAGCAGGGCAACTCAAGCTTTGACACTACAAAATATATAATATTCCTAGGCACACTTGGCTGGACACCCCCACTACTATAAAAGGTAGCCCCCGAGTTATGATAGTACACTATCATAGCCATGTTAACACAGATTACACTTATTACTCACACAAACATAAAAGTTAGACAGTTAGAATGGTGAAACAGGGATACCCAAGTCAGCCATGAAAATGTCTGCATGTAATAAGTTCAATATATACACATATATAAGTGAATAGATAATTAAGAGGGTTCAGTGAATGGAGTTCAGGAATTAATGACACAACCCAGATGTTGAAGCAGCCAGATGTAGTTCCTGGACATTACATGAGTTCATCATTGGGAATCAAAGGGAGCTGTAGGAAGAGAGCATGTATGTGATTAAGAGATCACTTATCCCAGTTCGTAGGTCACTGCTCCCCTCGGTTTATGGTGATTCGACTGTGGTTGACTCAATAGATAGCTACGCCTCGGTTTGATCTGGTAAACGCTGACTGTCTTTCACATGAGGACACAGGAACTGCATAGGAGCCCAACAAAGCTCTTGAAGACTGATTCTCTGGATTGATGACATATGTGTCTGCAATTGTCTACTAGCCCTGGAACTCACATACAAGCTCCTGCCATGTTGAGGTAGTGGCAACAATAGGTAGAACTTTTGGGTATGCTTGGTGCCCAGAATGGTATGGGTTGGTGGTTGTTGGCTGGACTGTGATTCGTCTGCCTGATCTCTAAGGAGGTATCATCCTGTCAGGAAAGAACTCAGAATTAGTTATGATCCTTATACACACCAGCTCACGCCACACTCTGCTACCCTTCTCCATTCCTCACAGTGTAACTCTCAAGAACAGGAGACAATGTCTCCTTTCATTTATCTGTCTGTAAATTAGTACACCAGATAGAAGATAAGCTATATAGTAGAGAAATATAGACACTACCACACATAGATCATCCTCTCTCCACCCTCACATCTGCACTCGCAGACATACAATGTATCCCGTTAGTACCTATATATATTTACAATTCACGTCTCCACAGGCTGCTCACTACACACCCAATGTTTCCGTGCCAAACACACCTTTGACTCAGAGCGTCTAGCTCTGACGTCACAGTATCTAGCTGGTTAAAAGATGACCCAGATTCCATATTTTGCTATGAGGCACAACACTTCGTTTGTCTGGTCAGAGAATAATTACTTGTAGGGTTTAATATCTTTACAAATGGTGTGGGTTATGTAGAGCACAAACTATTTAGTCTGCACAGGGAAAGGTTTAATGTTCGGAGCCTGATCTCTGGACATCAAGAACGGCCTAACTCTGTGCGATCACACAGCTGAATCTTCCCTCTCTGCAGCGGTGGCCAACTTTAAAAAGACATATATTATGGTACTCGTAAACTATAATCAACTTACCCAAGCTTAGGAATTCTTCAGAGATAAAGCTGGTACTTTGAATGCGCCAATTTTATTCATAGACTGTATACACGTCTTGACACTTTGGGGATCAGGCTAAAGAATGCCGCTCAAAACCTCCGCTAGCGTCTCTAGGAAAGAAGTCCATGTATTCATGCCTAAGGAGTAAACAGGCTTACAGGAATTTCTTAAATATACACCAGAAATATTCATCCCACAGATGCAAGTTTGAAAATGTAGACTTCTCAAAGCAACTAGAGGGTATAGAAATGATTATTTCACCAGATAGAGGTATATATCAATATAAGGGACTATATACCCCTCCAGACGGGTTTAAGTTTGAAATGTGACGTGCCCGCTTAGGGAAGTCAGCGTCACGACTCGTCTATCGTGTACGGTTAGCTGTTCACTCCACGACAGTAACAATTACTAACCAAGCTATACTGGCAGACCAGTTTCTCTATTTGACGAGTTCTTGTAGTATAAGTAGTAAAAGTAGCAGCCGCTGCCGCAGCAGCGACAACAGCAGAAGTAGTCGTAGTAGTAGTGGCAGCAGTATCAGCAACATTGGCAGTTACAGCAGCACCAGCAATATCAGTAGTAGTAGTAGTAGTAGTAGTAGTAGTAGTAGTAGTTGTAGTTGTAGTAGTAGTAGTAGTAGTAGTAGTAGTAGTAGTAGTAGTAGTAGTAGTAGTAGTAGTAGTAGTAGTAGTAGTAGTAGTAGTAGTAGTAGTAGTAGTAGTAGTAGTAGTAGTAGTAAGAGCAGCAGAAGTAGTAAGAATAGCAGCAGCTAGCAACTGTAGTAGTAGTAACAAAAGTGGTGGTATTTTTCATTAGCATTCGTATTTTGCACATTTCTCCTTGCCTGTGAATTGCGCTAATGGCATTTGCCGCTTGTTATGTTTTCTACAGATACCCGTGAGACAAAAGTCACATAAAATCAAACCAGTGTATGCCACACAGCTGCGACTCATCCACACAGACACGAAGGCAACAAAGATTCCATCCAAACCACGGAGGGTACCTGGAGCGCCTATAAATGTAATTTGTGTTTTAAAACATGAATACCAATACATTTGTGTAAAATGTTATTTATTCTGATACTTTATGTAAGTAACACTCATTAGTAACTGCATTAACCCATGTATGGCATGCTTATGGTTTTGAATAACATAATTACTGAAGATTATCGTCAAAGCACTCCGGACAAGCACATTGGTGATGCCGTCTCCTCCTCAGTATCTCCACAGGTCTAACACGACTGACCATTAACTACCAGTAGTTTTTTGTTTTTTAAATTCCTGAAGAACTACATCAAAGTTAGTTGCGTATCCTTTACAGGACGTTGCAGAACCAACCCTAACAGCCCCTGGCTGTTGTGTGGTTTCTCTAGGCAAGTTACATCCAGTAGTTTGCCATTGCTTTCTGGACGGTCGGCTTCCTTGATACCACTGTCGAAACCAACGTAAGGCGCATTGCCCGCAGCTGGGATCGAACCTGGCACCCCGGCATTACGAAGCGAAGCGTTCGCATCGACTTAGCCACAGAGCCGACGAAGAACTACATACAGTCATCAAATGCTGGAGTTCTGCGTTGTCCTTAAAAAAATGAATAAAATAGTGAATTACGAATCGACATCATAGTACTCAGGACATTCCAAAAAGCGCTGTCTCCATCTTCAGCAGCATACAAAGAGTTCCATTTCCGATGGTGCCAGTAATTGTCTGATCGTACATCCGACTCCCCTTTTTTAGTGTTGAGCGTCGGGCAGATCCCCTGGTAACTCCCCGCAGCGCCATTCTCCTCAGACCGTAACGATCTGTCTGTGCCTCCGCACTGTTCACTCGCTTCCAAAGGGCCCTCCCAGCATCTAGCTTGTTATTATTCAGTTCACCGCCAAGTGGTGCAGAAACGGCCAGTCTATCTGCCTGCTCGTTTCCTAACACACCAGCACGACCTGGAGGCTAATTACCCGGGACCTCTAAAGCGACGCTTACCACTGCATGGAGCTTGCTTGTCTACACTTTTCTCAAATACTTTGTGAGTCGTTTATAGTTACGACATGTGTCTACAGCTGATTCTCAATCCAGCGAAAGGCAGCCAATCCATAAAGGGCATGCAACCTACTTCTGTAATGCTTAAATATCAATCATATATTTTGTCATTAGTAGTTGCGAAATCGTCCATATTTATATACATACTGCAACGTCCTCTAGAGGATACGCAACAACCTTTAGTGGTACCCGCCACGCGTTGCTGTGGCTCAGTTTCACGAAGTGGAAAAGAAAGAAAATAGAAAGCGCACATGTCTAATATGGTTAATACTGTATCACAAAAATTGTCTGCGCAGATATAGAGATAGTCTGGTTTGCCGACTCTAGAATACGAAACATGTAATTGTGTCTCTATGTCAGTTAAAATATGGTTATTTGTTATCACATGCCGACGCTTTTTTCTAACAGCTGATAGTAAAGCTCACTACTGTTTTTCTAAATTAACCAACGAATTTAAAAAAAAAAAAAAATCATGTTTTAGGCTCTCTCAGTAAACACAGTCTGCACCACCCCCCCCCCCCCTCCCCGAAATTCCCAAATCCACCGACCACTCCTCTCTCCCTCTCCGAAAGATTTGAAATTCATCAATTGAACTTGGCAGCCATGTCCACCCAGCCAAAATGGGTAGCCTGCATTATAATGAGAAGTGAATGCGGCCAGTGTAATATTTACCACATAATTTATTGCTCAGCTTGATGCAGATTTCTGAGGTGAACGGTCAAAGTTCGCCTACAGCCGTCGCCAGGAACCCTACAGCGAAAAAAAAATGGATCGTCGGAAAGCAAAACCAAGATGCCGATGTGATCGTCGCTGGAGCTATGTGTCTGATTCCCTCGTTCGCTAATTCCCGCTCTTCCTCAGTTCGATTTGCATGTACTTGTCGCATTGTTTCCGCATGGCGAGTAAGATGACCTAAGTTAGATTTTATGCATTATATGGATGAACTAAAGCAGATCGATGGCACTGAAAAGAAGAAAGACAGTTATTACATATATAAAATTGCAACACTGTGCAAAAGGACAAACACGAACTAACAAACAAAGAAAAAATCATACAAATCAGAGAATACAAAAGAAATATGTCAAATCAAATGCAGAGCAATCAAACAGCTCAATTCCCCAGCCAGTGGAAAACAAAATCAAAATTTAAAAAAAATGTCATGCAAAATAATGGAAAAAGGGGGAAAATAATACAGTATACACACGAAATGGACGCTACGCTAAACGTCACAGTTCAGTTGCAAACATTGTCCTGAAAGCAGCGATGATAGTCCTGACTAATTACTAACCTCCCAGTCCCAGGTCTTTGAATTTCCATACATTCATTCAACAACTCGTCGTGCCCATTAGGAAATAATTTATTAACTCATACAGGATCATGCAAATAATTCAAACGCAGATCAATCAACACAGTTCAACTCCACAGTCATTTGTAAAAAAAAAAAAAAAATTAACAAAAATATTACTAAGTGTTTAAAAAAAAAAATACATAAAAATGGGGGGGGGGGGGGGATAAAATAAAGTATACTCACGAAATGAAAGCTATGGTAACGGTGCTTTGTGAAACACTCCTAAAAAACGTGCGTATTCGAATGCAACGTTGCGTGAAATTTTCAAAGCAATCAGTGAAGAACTTTCGGCATACAGTTTCACGCAAATTATGAGGTCAACAGCTAGGTTGCCAATTGGATTTTTATTAAAACCCAAGCTAAGCTAACAAAAAAAAAAAAAAAAAAAACGGAAAACAAAAACCCAAGATTAATAAATAGTACACATTTTACAGTTACGAAACGAACATTTACCCACTTTTATAACGGATATATGTTAAAAAGTTAAAGTTTACAGTCGGTTAATTTTAAGCAGCAGCAGCATAAGAAGAAGAAGAAGAAGCAGAAGAAGAAGAAGAAGAAGAAGAAGAAGAAGAAGAAGAAGAAGAAGAAGGAGGAGGTGGATGTGGATGAAGAAGACGCGGGATCATCATCATCATGTGCCCTGCCAACTGGCATAGGCGCTCATGTGTCTCCACAGATCACGATCCCTGGTTGCATGGAACAGCTCTCTTGATGATATCTCTCCATGCCATCGTTTCAGCCCATCCATCATCATCTCTCTTGGCCTGCCTCTACTCCTTTTTCCACTGATCTTTCCAGTTGTCACGATGTTCTCCAATGTCTCTCTTCTCATTATGTGGCCAAAGTACAGTGTTTGTCTCTTTCTTGTTGTTGTATTGAGAGATCTACTTTCATTAGCTTCATTCAAATATCGTTGTTGGTTACTCTGGCCGTCCAAGGTATTCTTAACATTCGTCTCAGAAACCACATCTCTGTTCTTCCAAATTGTTCTTATTTGTTCACTGACATTCCAAGATTTTTTAATTTGCTGAAATGCAGCTTTCGCTTGACCTATTCTGCTTTTAATCTCTTTCACACATTTGTCATTTAATGATATGATTGTTCCCATTTAATTGCATTTTTTGACTAAGAGTAAGAAGGAGATTAATAATAATAATAATAATAATAATAATAATAATAATAATAATAATAATAATAATAATAATAATAATAATAATAATAATAACAACAATGTTTTTTCCCCCTCAAAAGGTGAAGCCTCATTTGTCCACATTCCAGTCAGAAGATCTCCGACAGCAGATCTGGGCTGCTCATCTGAAGGAGGTTGAAGAAAGGGAAGGCAACCCTGTATCTACAGTGACCTACTGTGAGCGACTGCCGCATTGCCGACGCTTACCTCCCATTAACGACTATCACTTGTGTCCGCCCCATGGTCCTCGCTCAGACGATTCGTCAGCTAGTGAACCGCCAAAAATGAACATTCAGAAGTGTGATTTTAAGAAGAAGATAGTTTAGCATTGCCATTTGGCAGCCAGGGCGGTCGAATTATTAGCAAGATTGACTGACTTGTTACCCCACCAGGACATCACACTGAGCGATAAACACCCGGTGACACAAAGTGCCACCATTCGGATGAAGATCACCCGTGGAGAGGTCTCGGAAATCCCGTTCAACCGTTAGGTTATATTAGGGCCCCTGGCAACAACCAGGGTGGCGATTCAAAATAAAGAAACATTCGTCCCCATTTGACGCTTGTTAGCAAGCTTGCTTGTCCGTTGTTAGCTTGAATTCATCAATATCTAAGTGGGAAAACATTTTTCGTAAATGACTTGGTCAATCTTAAACATAAATAAACAGACAGGGGACCCTTGAGGCCGTAAAAACATTATACTATATACATATTAAAAAACATACGTGTATTGATTGGCACTTAAAGAATGAAGTAGAAAGACTCACCAGACTAAGAGGAGGCATGACCAACTAGGCACACACACACACACACACAAAATGGTTTCATCATTAGCCATTTTTGTGTGATTTACAGTTTTTATTTTGAACAACGCATCAACATCATGGCACAAGGGTAGTAACCCATAAGTGCTTCATTTGCTGGTGCCTGCTGTGAATTTTGACTAACAATCAGCAAAAAGATAAAGGTTACGGTACAAGTTGTTAATGACCTGCAGTCTACATTGACAAGGAAGAGCTGGAGACAGCTGGCCATTTGTCCTATCTGGGATCCACAGTGAATAACAAACTATCGCTGGACCAAGAAATCAACATCAGGATAGCTAAGCCAGCAACAACAATGAGAAGATTAACAAAAAGATGTTTGGCAGAACAGAAAGCTCGCGATTAGTATAAAAACTCTTGTCTATCAGGCTTGTGTTCTCAGCACTCTGCTTTACGGCAGTAAAACTTTGTAAGCTTATTCGCAACAACGGAGATGGATAAAAAGCTTTCACGTGCGATGACTAATAAGAACACAAGCGGAAGCCGATCCTGCATGATTTGAGCATGAAGGAGAATTTGCTCATAAACAGCATCCTGTCCTGAAGGCTGATACATTTGGGACATGCTAACCGTGGGGGGGGGGGGGGGGGGGGGGGGGGGGGGTACAGTTTCCGGAAAACGAGGCAGAGGCCGATCTCCGGAAAAGGGAACACAATATTTCAGATGCACTGGCTATGTAAGCACATAGGGCTGGAAAATTTGCTATAGAAAGAGAGACTTTCACGTGTGCAGTGTCGAGAGCGACGTTTTGCCTAAGGATCTGCTGACAGATTATATTGACACCGTTGAACATGATTTCTGTGATCCCCTTTTGTTGCATTCACATCCAGATAATGACTCCTTGAGTTACCTGTGTCAGTCTTCAGTATGCAGTCCTTGGGCCAGGTTTCGCAACCTGCCGGTTGCGACCCTTTTTTAGGGGGTGAACAGGGTTCTCCTAAAACTATTGGAAAACACATATTCATTAAAATTAAGAAGGAAAATAATTCTTTGGGGGTCGCCACAACATAATTGAACTGTATCAAAGGGTCACGGCATTAAGAAGGTTGAAAGCTACTGCCTTGGAAGAATGATCTAGATCAGAGCCTCTCAACTTTTGTAATGGGGTGACCCTTTGATACAGTTTCTCGTGTATCAAAGGGTCACGGCATTAGGAAGGTTGAAAGCTACTGCCTTAGAAGACTGATCTAGATCAGAGCCTCTCAACTTTTGTAATGGGGTGACCCTTTGATACAGTTTCTCGTGTATCAAAGGGTCACGGCATTAGGAAGGTTGAAAGCTACTGCCTTGGAAGACTGATCTAGATCAGAGCCTCTCAACTTTTGTAATGGGGTGACCCTTTGATACAGTTTCTCGTGTATCAAAGGGTCACGGCATTAGGAAGGTTGAAAGCTACTGCCTTGGAAGAATGATCTAGATCAGTGCCTCTCAACTTTTGTAATGGGGTGACCCTTTGATACAGTTTCTCGTGTATCAAAGGGTCACGGCATTAGGAAGGTTGAAAGCTACTGCCTTAGAAGAATGATCTAGATCAGTGCCTCTCAACTTTTGTAATGGGGTGACCCTTTGATACAGTTTCTCGTGTATCAAAGGGTCACGGCATTAGGAAGGTTGAAAGCTACTGCCTTGGAAGAATGATCTAGATCAGAGCCTCTTAACTTTTGTAATGGGGTGACCCTTTGATACAGTTTCTCGTGTATCAAAGGGTCACGGCATTAAGAAGGTTGAAAGCTACTGCCTTGGAAGAATGATCTAGATCAGAGCCTCTCAACTTTTGTAATGGGGTGACCCTTTGATACAGTTTCTCGTGTATCAAAGGGTCACGGCATTAGGAAGGTTGAAAGCTACTGCCTTGGAAGAATGATCTAGATCAGAGCCTCTCAACTTTTGTAATGGGGTGACCCTTTGATACAGTTTCTCGTGTATCAAAGGGTCACGGCATTAGGAAGGTTGAAAGCTACTGCCTTGGAAGAATGATCTAGATCAGTGCCTCTCAACTTTTGTAATGGGGTGACCCTTTGATACAGTTTCTCGTGTATCAAAGGGTCACGGCATTAGGAAGGTTGAAAGCTACTGCCTTAGAAGACTGATCTAGATCAGAGCCTCTTAACTTTTGTAATGGGGTGACCCTTTGATACAGTTTCTCGTGTTGTGGCGACGCCCAACCACACAATTAATGTATTTTCGTTGTTACTTAATAACTTCAACGAATATATGTTTTCCGGTGGTTTTAGGCGACCCATGTGAAAAAGTCGTTAGACCCAAAAAAATGGGGTCGCGATCCATAGGTTGAAAACCGCTCATCTAAAGAGAAAGATAGTAAAGGCCTCAATGGGAATAATAAAAACTTCCATCAAGAGTTATTGGTCACTAAAAAAAATTTTTTTTGGCTTGAACTAGATACCAAACCCGTGTGTTTTGCTGGGCTTTTAAGGAAAGCAAAAGGTAATGACACTACACCGTTTGAAGCATGACGTATGTGGCAATTAAGATCAGAATCTGCCTTAGAATTTGCTAACCTATCTATTACAAAGCATGCAAAATCTTTAACGAGTTTGTGAAATACAAATGAACTCGACTGTTATCAACTGCAGTATTATTCCAAATGCGAAATTTAATAGCTTTTCTCTAAAAAATTTAAAGCGAATCTTTTTAGTAGCTCATGAGCTGCCAGTTGCCTAACCCTCCTCTGCTTATGTGCGAGAACATGTCTACAAATACCAGTCTCCTTCCAACCCGCTCGTGCTTCGAGTTCTGCAATCTGAAGAGCACTGGTGAAATTGCCCCTGATAGTAGCGGGACTATACTGGATTGTTACTTTAACTAAAAAACATATAGTCTACATAAGAAACATTAATTACTTTACATTAAAAAAAATGAGCTTGTATTATTAGAAATAACAACATCATCATCGTCGTCATCGATATAATGTACACTGTTGCAGTTATAAGTCTGAGGCGGCTGGGGAAAAGGGGGAATGGGGCAGTTTGCGATATATGTTCGATGGGTGGCACTAGCTGCCGTCCTTCCGTGTAGATTTAAAATATCTTTATTGACATCAATATGTCCTTCTTCGTCCGCTTTCTTGCTTTCACGTCAGATCCTTTTCGGTGTAGCGCCTGTAGTAGTATTTGCTGTGGTAGCCGCATTCCATGGAAATGACGGAATTAGCTATACATATATCGTGGCTGTATGGTCTTGCCTAAGTACTTAACATTATACAACTAGCTGCCGTCATTCCGTGCAGATTAAAAATGTCTTTAATGACATCAATATGTCCTTCTTCCTCCGCTTTGTTGCTTTCACGTCAGATCCTTTTAGGTGTAGCGCCTGTAGTAGAAGTAACTGTGGTAGCCGCATTCCATGGAAATTACGGAATTAGCTATACATATATTGTGGCTGTATGGTCTTGCCTAAGTACTTAACATTATACAACTATGCCGGGCTATTAGTTGTTTCACACATACATGCAACTAGAGCCGCAATGTAGATGGACGTTTAACGCGTTCAATTTTAACAGTTTATTAAATTTGCTGTTGAAAGAATGTAAACAAAAAAGTATATGAGCTAAGGTGAATTTGATCAAGGATTGTATCAATGAATGTTAACAAAAGCCACTGCATGGAATATATAACAACAGTAAACATCGATATGACAAACACATTAGAATGTTGTGGCAATAATTAACTAATAAACATTATGAGACAAATAACAGTTGATTGCTGCAATGATTTTGGTTTGATTTAACTTAACGATAACATCAGCTTATGCTGTCTGATAATTTCTATTCTTGAACTTGTTTCCGTAATTGGCGTACTAGAAATTTTGAGGTAGGTATAGGGTCGTCCATCCTTCATCGGCGACCGGGTCGCCGATTGGCTCGCCGGTAGACAACTTCGTCGTCGGTCCGTACAGTATATGGGTCTGTCTCCTTTGATCGCATTAGCACTGCAGGATTTGATTTGATTTGATTCAAGAACCGACATCACAGCACTCGGGGCATTCCCATAATCGCCCCGTCCCCATCTTCAGCAGCCAGAGAAAAGTTCCGATACTAAGGGTGCCAGTAGCATTCTGAATAAACATCAGTCTTGCCTTTCCTCTGAGCCTTGAGCATCTGCCAGAACCTCTCGTGACTCCCCCTGCATCAATCTCACCAGACTGTGGTGATCCATCTGCTCCTCTAAACTGTACACGCTCTACCACAAGGCACTAACCACATCTGTCTTATCATGTATCAGTATTCCACCACGTTGGGCAGAGCCAGCCAGTCTGTCCGTCTGTTCATTTCCCAACACACCGGCGTTTCCCAGTGTAAAAAATCCAGACAATACTCCTTACCTGTGTCCTCCGCAGCGAAGCATGCCACTCTGCACGAAACATACCTGTTCTGATCTTCCTCAGCATGCTTCTGAGTCAGTTACAATCACGATGTGTGTGTGTGTGTGTGTGTGTGTGTGTGTGTGTGTGTGTTCTCTAGCAAGCGGAAAGCTGCAGTGACCGCCCCCACCTCCATTCTAAAGCTGGATGTTGTGGTATCATATGCTAGGCTCTCCTGCACCAAACGTCGACCATTAGCTTTTGCTAAGAAGCCCCAAGCACTTCTTTTGCCTCTTGACACTGAACCGTGAACCGTCTGTGTAAATTATCAAATCCTCTGAGCGAGCATTATCTTGAATTAATTGCTGAGTTTCCACCTCCGTGGCACCTGCTGGTCAGTCTCTGCATTCCCGGCCCAGTATGATTATGACTCTACACAAGTCTGACTGTTCAGGTGGCACTTTGACACACTCCTCCCCTCCCCTAATGTTCTCAAGGATGCAAACCTGTCCGATTGTGTCTTCTGTCTGAGCCATCCATGACCCCCCTCTTATCAGCCGCTGACCTTTAACTGCACCCAAAGCTTCATGCAAAGGGTGGTCTGTGTCTGCAGCTACTATGAGATATGACTTCGCCTGTAGCACCTTGTGTCTACCTACAACCGTCGGCAAACCAAGGATGTATCGCATACATGCCACGGGGGTGTCTCTGGTGCAACCCAAAATGACCCGCATAGCCGCGTTCTGTATGCGTTCTAGACTGCAGGGATCCTTTTCAAAGCCCCTGATGGCGTGCAATGCTAAGCCATTTGGAGAGGGGAGATATGAGAGTGACATTTAAAAGATGGGAAGGACACGGGGAGAGCTGCAAGCAATAGTAAAGGATAGGACGATTTGGTTGAGGGCCTATGCCCCATTGCATGGCATTAGGAGCTAGACAGCAGAAGAAGAATAGTAGCAGGGATTCCGGTGCCCTAATATAGGGAAAACAAAATAGACTCACTGCCTACCCAAAAGCATGTCGTAAGAGTCGACTAATTAGGAGCTTCCTTCGAAGTCGGAGTGACTGAGAGGCAAGGAACCAGCGGTCTGCATACAAAGGAGTCAGATCTGTAAAATGGATGCACCCGCAACATTCAAGTTCTGGAACAGGACTGCAGTCCGAAAGTAGATTAACAACCAGGACTTTCCGCCAGAGTTTACAGCTGGTGAACACGAAGAAGATGAAGATAACAGTAGAAACGACAGCATCAACAGAAGTAAAACCGGAGGATCATGGTAATTATAACCGCAGGATCATAGTAGTAACAGCAGCAATTTTATAACAAATGCGTTTATATTTGAACAAAAGATATAGAGGAAACAATCGCGGCTTGTTGCAGCAGAAGTTAGTGTTCCCGGAAGTCGCTTACCTACCATTGATTAGACAAGGGACCCTGAAACGAGCAGGGTTTTGTTTTTGGTAGAATATTATATTTTTACCGGTAATATCATGCAAAATAAAGTAAGTTTGACGTGTAAACACATACTGAAATCGTTAGTGTGTGATATCTTTATTTATAAGCGATGTATTTTTTTACCGATGTTTTTGCGATTCGTTAACTGGTTACTCATTATCTAACCACCAGTCCTCAGCCAGCTTCGAAAATGTCAAAAATTGTAATGCACCAATGCCGCTGTTTCACTGGCAATTTCTAATTCACGACTACCAGTACTAGCTGTAACTAGAGTATAATGCTGATATTCCGCATTCTGAAGATACGCGACAAGATAACAAATTTGAGAGGAAATAAGCTGTACACCAGTACGTCGTTTCTGTTTGTTGCCCAATTTGGCGCTCACAGACAATGAAATAACGGGATTTCTATCGGGTGGACAGTCACAAGTACACAGCACACATCCGTGTGCATGCTTAAAGACTGAAGACTGAGCACTCATGGGAATGCCCAAGTGTTTAGCCATGACCTACATTTGGTCTAGTGACGTCGATTATGATGACATAATAATAATAATATAGAAGTTAAGAAGTGGAAAAAGGGGGGGGGGGGGGTCAGGAAGGAGACCGAGGGAGGGAGAGTTTTTTTTTTGTCAGCTCAGGGGGAAAAACGGCTAACTTCTGAATAACGGTTCCAAATTATCGATGCCGAAAATATACCCTATGGCCTCAGTCACATGTAAATTGCGGACTTTCGCTACCGCTGGGAGTATCTCCAACGCCGCTACGCGCGGCGTGGAGTGGGGCTAAGCTAGATGGCTTGGACTCGTAAAAAAATTTAAGGAAGCTGCAGAAGATGCGGTAGCTGCTGCTCATGAGTCGAAGCCATCTAGTTTAGCCCTAATCTACGCCGCTATCCGCAGCGTGGGAGATACTCTTGGCAGTGGCAGTAGTCGCCGGAAGTCTGTAATTTACATGTGACTGAGGCCCTGTTAGGGTAAATTTTTGGCCTCAATAATTTGGGACCGTTATTCAGAAGATAGCTAAAAAAAACTCTTCAGGGCAGAATTTTTTTTCCTGGGGTTTGGACAGAATCAATTTTGAGCTGAATTTGTTAAAACTCCAACATGACAAAGCCAAAATCTTCCTGAAAAAATATCTGCTCTATAGTAAATATATCAAATTAACAAAACAGGATTACCTAATACATCAAATTATTCAAGGCTCAGTACTGCAACAACAAAGTATTACAATGTTAGACACACATAATTTTTGATGAAACTCTTGTCATCCCTTTGTGGTATCAAGTTTTTCATTATTTCAAGCCCTACTCTGGCTCTTGCCAGGGGCCGCAATATAGCCCAGCCATAAATATGGTGTAAAGGCTGAATGCGGTTTCTGGGACCTCTCCACGAGTGATCCTCATCCACATAGTGGCACTTTGTGTCTTCAGGTGTTTATTGCTTTTGTGATGTCCTGGTGAGGTAAAAGATTATAGATGTTTGATGAATGACAGGAAGTTTTGTTTGTACTTATCTTACTTTTTTCTTTCCATTTTGATCAGCAACAATGCCATTCATTTCTAGAAATTCACATGCCTTCTTACTTTAGCTGATTTTTCAGAAGCATTCTATACTAATAAAACCAGCATTTCTGGATACACATTAAAAATCTCTTTCCAACGGTACCTCATTCATGTCTGTATGTCAGTTCTAAGCCGAGCTGTTCAAGTTTGTGGAAAAATTCAGTAAAGAAGAAAAAATTAAAGTTTACTTAAACATGCTTCCAGAAGTCTTTGAAGAATGTTTAAAACTTCTTTAACTTATTATTGAACAAAACCTCAAAAAACCCTCAATACATATTTATTGCTCGGGGCAACAAGGTCCAACCAAATAACTATGACATTTCAAGTTTTTACGTAATAATACTGGCTAATTATTATACAAAATTTGGGAACAAAGGTGACTAACCTTACAAAATTGGGTAAATTTTTTTAATGGATGAAGCTTGAATAAGTCCCAACACTTGTGTTTTGGGAAGTAAGGCCCTTGGAGGCCCTTCAGACACTTCTGGCACATGGTTCTACTAATTTTCCTGCCTCCAGCTATGATGCAACAGTAATTTTTGCCATTGTTGGGCACAGGTAATCCCAGAAAAAAAAAATTCATGTAAAATGACCAAACACATCAAACTTTCTCGAAAGCCATCAAATAACAGCCCACATGTTATTGTAATGCAAGAAGCAGTCTGATTGGCTGGTACAAAAACCTGCCAACCAATCTCAAGGCTTGTATTACATATGGTCGACCGATCGGCCAAGTCGTCCTTTTGGCTACTTGGTGTCGGGCCGATTTTTCAGCAGCGTCGTCTCCAAAATGTTAAAATAAAGTCCCTTCGCTATTCAATTATGCATCACCTCGTCTTTATTTGAGAAAATTAATCTAAATACAATGGATTTTTATGTGACATGTTGAATTTAAGAACATTCAAATTCCAGACACAACTGATCCAATCAGAGACGATCCATTAGAAACATTTTGTTCAACCTCATGCCAACCTATATTGTCTGCAATAGGTGCAGGACATTCATCATAATGTTGAAAATATTGTCAGTGTCTGACTCAGATTCATTGACGGTAACAGTGTGGCCAATTCTATATCAAGCTGCGTTATTGTTCTGGCCAGTTTAGGAAAAAAAACAATTTTGGCAAAAAATTGTATTGCATGGAATTCATTAAAAAAAATAAAAAAAATTAAACCTTTTGCTTTGGAAACAAAAATAATTTATTTTTGGTAATTCTGATTTTTCAAAACAGGTTCATATAAATTCATTTTCCTAGCAAAGGAAACAATATTAGAGTGTGTCTGTCGACAGCTGGCAAATTGTCAGTATGCCTAAACGTGAACAGTTCTGTCGCTGACTAATCAGTGATATGTCCTGAACAAGTTAAAATATTAATATTGATTGTTTCATTATTTATAGTTTATAGAAAGATGATATTCTTGAGTCATGACATTAAAATGTTGACAGTCAGCATTCTAATATCAAGACTCAAGACCATTATCTTTTTATAAACAGTAACTTAAATCATAACCATTTTTTTTTTATTTTGATGGTCCTTTTTTTGGGCCTGAATTGACCAAAATGAAAATAGGGGGGTCCCCACTGCAAAATGGTCACTCATGCCATTTGTCTCGCGTGCTGATGATTGTGGGTTCATTCTGCAGATGTATTGTTTTGTTCACTAGTTCCAAGTTTTTATTTATTCCCAATGATCATCGCCAGAGCTACAGAGTCTGTGCTGTGTGTGGCAAGCGTGAAATGCTCTCGGCAGGTAGCTAGCCATTCTGCAGAGGGAACAGGCCATGCGGAATAAAACCCAGTGCAATGGTGAAACTTTTATGGTGTTCCAGTGAGCTGTTTGTAGCTCTGTCTTGATCAGAAACCATTGCATTTCTATTAAACATTAAACAGGGCTCATAGTGACCCTTGATTCCTTGAAAAGCAGCTTGCCCTTTCAAAGCCTTTAAAAGACCTGGAAAAGTTCAAAGAAGGTCTGATGTCCTTGAAGTTTGCCATCAGCAACCTTGAAATAAAAAAAATGAAACAAATCAGACATGAAAAGACAGTCATTATTTCTTCATTAATGAACAAAGCCCACCTTTGCAGAAGAGCAACTCCCCACCTCCAACCAATTTAGGAAAATTTAAGATGTTACATATGTTATTATTGTTACTACTCTCATCAATAATACTAAATAAATAATAATTTAAAGACATCATTCTGGATTGATAATCTCGTGCCTGTTTTAGGTAAGTTACATGGTCTAGTAACCATTCAAAACATGGGGTACATTTCAGAATAATCTCGCATTAAAAAGAAAAAAAAATCTCAGGAATTTTGACTAGCTTTATATAGCCGAAATTGTCAGCAAGGAATTCTCCTTGATAGACCATGTGCAGCCAACTCTTATAATTCCCTTTTACTATATCATCTGATCATTCTGATTAAGTATAGTGCTAAGTATTCACCAATACATTAGGGCTAATACTACTGGTATTTGTAGTGCTAGTGATAACTGAGTTCTCCATCCAGTTGTACTTTTATTTATAACATTTTGTCCTACAAATGACTGGGCAGATTTACAGTAGACATGTTTCACTAATCACTATAAGTTATGAGTTGGATTAGTTTCACAGCACTCTGGACACATCCCTAAGTGCTCAAATTCCCTCTTTAACATATTGATCAGCGTCGCACGGTTAATAGTGCCAGTCCAGTGCTTGTTAACAAGACTTCTTGTGTGTCCAGTGTGCCTCTCATGGTTGGCTGTGCTGATTTTCATTCCCAATTCTTGTATTCTTAGCACTGATGTGGGCACGTTGCTTCCAACAGCCTTAAGTGAAAAAAAAAAATGGTCAGCCATCTTGAAGACCAGGGCTAATAAACTGGTGACCGGAGGGCCAAATGTAGCCGTCGGATCACTGGCAGATATGTCGTATTTATAACATTTCTATGTTTGAGCTGGAACCTCAGGCCTCTGACGAACCATATTTTCAAAATTTTGGCTGCTGAATAAACTTAGTTGAATAGCTCTGTTGTAGACCATTCCTGACCTCATCACAGCCCGATTAATGCAAACAACTTTTTTCCTGCTAATGAGACACCTTTTTAACAGTATTGTTTTAAACTACCAAGTATTTAAATTTTAGCCTTTTCATAGGGACATTAACTCTTTGAGTCCCAAGGAACGCATCATACGTTCATAGGTTCCTACCTAGAAGCCCAATGAACGCATGATGCACCGATTTTATTACTTTCTTTACTACCCCCTGGGCCTGTGATGTTAAACCCCCTGGGACTCAAAGAGTTAAGATATTTTAATGAAACCTGCTTTCAAGCAGGATCCTTTTTTGCCCGACTAAGAACCACGTGGCCTTACAAGTTGGTCAGAAATAATCTGCCCCTCAAGAGTAATCCTATTAGACGAACTACGCACAGGCTCCATCAACCCTGACCGCAAACATTTCTCCCATGTTACACAGTGTCATTTGCCACAATCTGAAATGTCTGTGTTCCCCAGCTTTTAACCGATTTAACTGAGTTCAGATTTTGATAGTTCAGCTACATTTCGACACGCAGGTAATAATTTGTCTCTACCTCCTTATGGTTTTCTAGGGCAGAAGACCTCGAGAGGCTTTAGCCTTGTTTAAGTGTGCAGTGATAATAATATTTATCATTTTTATGTTTTGAATGATAGCAATACAGTGAAACCTCTGGATGTGACATAACTGAGCTCAAGCGTTAAATAACTATCTTCAAACAATTTGTTTCCCTATTATTAAAATTAATGTAAAACTAATTTTGATTTCAGCCTTCTAAAAAGGAAATAAAAAAAATAATGTTTGTTTCATTAATAGGATAAATGTATTCAACTGTTTTTGTTTTGGTTGTTTATGTTTTTTGCCGGCAACGGGTTGCCTCCGGTGATGATGTTGCAGAGCCTCATCATCAAGTGCCTAGTTGACTGGCTGAAGCCCTCCTTCGGCAGTATCTGCATGACCTAATCAATTAAATAGTTATAGAGACGCCGTCGTGTAACACTGAAAACTATTATCTTCCCAGCTCGCATCCTCTTTTTCGTCTCTATTTTGAAGCAAACAAATTTGACCTGAGGTTTCACTGTAAATTTTTAATAATATGAAATGTATAAACATATATTTGAAAATAGATTTTCTGTACATTGTTACAGAGAACACCCCCACCCCACAAATAATTTTGTTAGGGAGAGGTGGCAGAGTGCCCCCTCTCCCAAACAAAATATCAGGGGTGGTGGGAGGGAAACTAAAGTTGCCTGACCTCCCAGGTTGCACAGTGTGATTTGCCTTAGTCTAAAATTTCTGTATTCCCCACAGCTTTTAGCCGATTCGACCGCCTGTCCGTAGAGGTTAAAGTTAAACCAAGACACTTTCCATCTTTGTCGGAGATCTTTGTGTCTCTGGCTCCGATTAGGTTGGAATCAAGTGATCTGTGCTGCCCAAATCTGAGTTCAGATTTTGGTAGTTCAGACCCATTTCAACACACAGGTAATAATATGTCTCTACCTCTTTACAATTTTCTGCGGGCGTTAGGCCTCAAAGAGGCCTTTAACCTTGTTTAAGTGTGCAATAACAATAATATTAATTATTTTTTGCAGAATAGAACATAAATTAATATTTTAGAAAAAATATGAAATATCTAAACATATACTTTAAACGAGTGTCATCATTATGGGGACCAGATATCCTACTTGCAAATTTGTTTTCAGAAAAAAAGGGGTGGGTTAAAAACGCCCACGTCCTTCACTTCCGCCCCCCTCCAAAAAAAGGTGGGAAAGGGGAGATAATGGTGCCCGACCTTCCATGTTCCAGCGCCTTTAGTCACAGATATTTCTAACATGGTGCACAGTGCAATTTGCCACAATCTGAAATGCCTGTATACCTCAGCTGTTGAACAGTTCGAACGCTTGTCCGTTAAGGTTAAAGTTAAACCGGATCATTTTTGTCAGAGATCTCTGAATCTCTGGCTCTGATTAATTTTCGATTAACTGTCCAAATCTGAGTTCCGATATTGGTAGTTCAGCCCAACTAGAGCACGAATTTAACACTTTCTCATTTGCAGGTAACAATATAAGTGTCTTCTCCATAAGTGAATATTCTCTCCGTGTGGTCACCATTTTGGGGGGGGGGGAGGGGAAATAAGAATAGACCCACTGCCTCCTCAACAAGCAAGTTGTAAGAGTCGACCAAATGGAGAATTCTTTGAAGTAGGAGTGCTTCTGCCTAAGTGGATGGAACCAAGGGTCTGCATACAAATTAGCCAAATCTGTATAACGAATACGCACACAACACTCTGGTTCTGGAGCAAGACTAGAATCAGGAGGTGGACAAACCAGAACTTTCTGCTCAAGTTTATAGCTGGTGAATGAGAAAAAGAAGATTAATAGGTTTTTTCATTTGTTTCCAAAACAAATAAATGTGTATATGAGATGAACTTAATGGTTATCTGTAGCTTAGTTGTCATTGCTGTTTGATTTTCGAAAAGCAGACATAATAATTATTTTACACAGGGTGAGTGGGAAGTTCATCTTGAGCTAAACTGCATGAAAAGTAATCTTCAGCTCACTTATGCATAGTGTTTGCTTAAAAAATACAGTAAAAATATAATGTTAATCTCGAGCTTAATTGTAATTGCGCACACTTGTCCAAACGTAAATTTTAGGGCGAGTCTAGTGTGTTATTACCTTCATATAATTCACATTTATGCAAAATAAATTACTATAAATATGAAAAATCCATAGTTGGAAGGCTAACAGGCTGCAGTCAGTGAAGCAGGAGCTAGCAAGCTAACCTGCCTACTCGGCAGTCATAGGTTCCAACCCTGTGAACCTTTATCAAAACTGACCAAGTTTCCAAATTTCTTCTGCTTCCTTTTCTCTTTCTCTAGTTTCTAAAGGCAGACATTCAGCGAATTGTAACGATGCATATCTTTTTAACAAAACTTTAGAAAAGGTCAATTTTACAGATTTTTGTGGAGGGTTAAGATAACTGATGAGCATAAATAGTTAACGTTAGGGTTTGGGTTAAAGTAAATAATTTTCAGAGAGTATATGATAGAAAATAAGAATTGTTACAACATTATAGTTTACCCAGTTTATCAGCTGGCTGCGAAAGTGTTAAATTAAAATGTTACAATAACATAGTTTTATGCTTCATCACTTTATAACTTGTGCTGCATTGTACACCATTCTTTCCAGAAGATCATAAGAAACCTGGTTAAACAGCTTTGGTTTTGTGAGGTTCTTCACTATGGCTTACATGAGGGACCAACATAATGTGAGCGACACAGTTTTTTAAATTTAGTAACTATACTATGCCTGACATGTTGTTTCCAGCAGTCAGTGCCTATCAAGGATTGTCATTTTACAGATATTATCTATCTCAGAATTTGTGATGCCACATCAAACTACACATCAGAGAGCATGAGACAGAGAAAAACCCGCCTGATTCATGAGATGTTTAAAATATTTGCTGGTATACCAACACATGTGGCACGAATGAAGTACATCGTGTGCTCGGTACACCCTTGAACAAGGCAAAAATCTTGTTTCAGTATAACACCGAGACAACCTTGAAAAAATCAAAGGAGACCTTGAAAAGCCTTGAAATTGATTGGTAAATTTGGCTATGAACCCTGTTTTTTAGAAAGACCGCAAACCGAACCAGATAAGATTATGTGAGAAATTAACACATGACAAGAGCTTTTGGGATAGTGCCTGTCAAGTTCATAGAGAAGCAGAGACTGAAATGGTTCAGTCATTTGAGAGTTAACCCAGTGATGCTGTCAGAAGGAGAGGAGCATACCACCAGAAAATAGAAGCACTAAGAGGCAGAGGGAGACCTAGAAAACATGGAATAATGTAGTCAGTGAGAATATGAGACTTCACAACATTGTATAGTATACCAAGAACCCTGGCTCAGCTTCTGTTCATCTGTTAAACTGTGATGCCTTGTGTCATAAGGCAGTTATTGATAGGATATTCAGACAAGAGAACTATGCAGGAAGCCAAAGAAGTATAAGAAAACAACACAGGACTGGTGTCGTCAGCTGCTACACACTGCAGGATTACTGAGGAGGGGATCCGAGCACTTATGGGCTGAATGGCTGGCTTGATGTGCCATTCAGTCCATAAGTAATCTGTCAGCTAACTAACTAATCACTAATTAACGTAATTATATACTTTTTATTCTTAGTCGAGGTTTCAGCTTTACTGCAATCGGGTCACCCCATACTCTTGCTCTATTCCCATGCCTGTGAAAATCAAATGAAATGGCTCTCACTGTCCCATTTAAAAAACTGGCGAACAAACAGTTGTCCCAGCACAATCCAGAAATATGCGCACGCAAAAGTTTTATACTTTTTTATAACAAGTTATTTAAATAAATTGTTTTCCATCTTGAGTTAGAAAAGAGAAGCTTAAATGCAGTGATGAAGTTTATTATTTAACAAGGATTATTGGCAAGTAGTCACATATACATTTATGGTTTTCAGGTTCCATATGTTGGTGGCCCACCACAGAGAGGCTATAGATTACCTAGTGAGTAGCACCTTCTGTGTAATTTTCTTAAGATGTTTTAGTGGTCTGAACAAATGAAAATCATAAGTTGACAAATCAGGACGGAATATGCTGACTGTTGCAGAATTTCCTACTTCTTCTATGCTCAGGCTTCCTGCACAATCTTTGCAACAAACTGATGGGAATTATGCAACAAAATCACATGGCAAAGAAGCAAGCTGGAACATTTATTCTTTTTGGCTTTGTGCAACTTCTCCAGTGTGTCCAAGTGGTGGGCAGAGTTGATGTTGACTTCAGGTTTATTTTAAAGTTTGCCAACAGTAGCCCTTAATGGACAAAAATAAACTCAACATTACCTCTTCTTCTTCACTTCCTCTTTTACTGCTGTGGGTGTCGAGGGAGATATAAGGTTCTGTTTCTAGCTCTTCTGGCCGCCTCGACCATAGGCACATTGTGCTGTTCTAGAGTTTCTCTGATGTTATCCTTTCATCTTGTTCATGGAACATTACCTCACTAGCGGAAATCTATAATTTGAATTTGTTTGGCCTGTGGGGATGCAGTGTGCTTCCTCCATTCCATGCTCTCTCTTTTGCTGCTCGGCTGAAAGTGGTGACACAATAATTCATCTCCTGCCACTATGTGGAGGAGAAATGTATCACCATCTCCTCTGTAATGTAGAGTGTAATTGAAACATAATCCTACACATTCCTCCTTTTGGTGGTCAGTCAGCGTCCGTAGTACTCACAGTATACGCGGCTTTTGATAATGTAGTTTTCCATGAACAACCTTTCGGATTTACGCCTCAAATTCTTTTGTCAGTAAACATTTTGCTGCATCAGTTTTGGTGATGTTTTTCTTTCTCTGTTGCTACATTCTGCACTTGCCCCTTCTGTGGTAGCTCTGCCGTAAACTCGGTCCTTTCTGAAACATTTGTGGCCTTGTCTGTCACCGTTGTCTTATATACACATTTATTACCAAACACTGCCTGCGTTCTGCCAGCATATATATTTACTTGTCATCTCCTTTAAGTGAAAGAAACTGAATCACTGCTCCTCGAGCTTCTTTGGGTGGATTTTTGATCAGCCTGGTCATTTTCTCACCAATTGAAAACTGAATCTGTGAGTCATGCAGTGATAAGCATGTGTTCTTTTTCATCATTGGTCAGTACTTATTACATGACTGTGACATAATCTTGTTTAGCACACAGCAGTTGCCCTTGGTGCAGCAAAAACGGGCCTCAAATGAAAGCATGTTTTACACACACACAACCACTCACAGACACAGAATAAACCTCATTAACCCAAACTCTCACTTAAGAAGAAGACATTTAACATGAACAGCATTTTGATCCCAGCAGTATGTATTATTAGTTCCCGATCAGCATGTTATTTTCTAAATATGTACAAATTTGTTGGTTCGTTAGGGAAAAATATATGTATATTGTGCATATGTGTATATATAGTTAGCTATATGTGTATTATTCTCCAGTTGATAGTGCTAAAAAACAAATTTTGCACAGGTCTCTATTTATTTCCTAAAAGATTTATCTACATTTTGAAATAAGTTTTAGAAATATTTTAAGGTGTATGAAAAAGGTACTCAATAAGCATGAACAGTAAAGGGCCCTTTTCAACGTGTATTGGGCATATAGGGCTAGACCTATTTTTTATAGACCAAATGGCACTCAGTGGATGATGTGGTCAGCACCATGCCAGTCGCCTTTACTTCCCAAGACTTTACCGGGTACCCATTTAAGGCTGGGTTGACCGAGGAGCCAAGGTCAGTTTAGAAAAAGTAAAGACTCTGTTCATATTTGAACCAATGTCTTTTGGGTCTGCAGGCGAGCATCTAGCCGCTTCACTATGGCGGTGGTTTCTTGGTACTCTGAGAGTTAGTCTGCAGTAATTTTCTTCTGTGCCCCTCCTGATTGTTTCCCTTTCAGTCATCGTGATCCTCAGCACCCTGTTCCCACAAATCCACCTCAAAACCTGTATCATTTATGTCCCACTTGCACACACCTTAATGCATGTTTATTATGTAAACTCCAATTTGGGTAGTAAGGCATAAAATACTTTGTGTTTACAGGTAACCTTCCTGCTGTTCGGCCTAAAGTGAACCAGTACCCTGCTTCAGACAGCTGGGAGCCTGCAGCTGATCATGCTGGTAGCACTGCTTGGAAGAAGATAAAATGTGAGGAAGAGCAGTTTGACAGCTTTGATAATACAGATGCTGAACCTCAGGAAGGCTATCGAGCAGCTGACTATGTATCTGGTTACACAGAAGGTGGCTATGAGCAGGTTAAGGCAGCTGGCTATGAAGAAGTGCATGGGAGTTTGTGGCAAGGAAGGGGTGGTGTTGCTGGTAGAAGGCGGCAGGGCTCCAGAAGAGGTGACGTTGGAAGGCAGTGGCTGCAGGAGGGAAAGGATAATCGTGGCACAGAGTGGCAGGGTAAAGTTGAAGATGACAGTGGTCTGCACTGGGAAGGTCAGGAAAGGGGTAGCTTGAGGGATAATGTTGGCACATATCAACCAAGTCAAGGAAGAGGGAAGAGGCGAATTCTAAAGCTGGATCAGGGAAGGGAAGGCACTGGACTGCATTTGAGAGGTGAAGAAATGGAAGACACTAAAACACACTGGAGAGGTAAAGAAAGGGAAGCCACTGGACCACACTGGAGAGGTAAAGAGAGGAAAGACGCTGGACCACACTGGAGAAGTGAAGAAATGGAAGATATTGGCCTTCAGTGGCAAAATGGGAAAGGAGAACAAGATGGGACACGGTTGCTTGATCCAGTAGTAGATGATAGTGGATCTTACTGGCAAAGACTTGGAAGCGGTGGCTTTCGGTGGCAAGATGGGAAAGGAGAGCAAGATGGGACACAGTTGCTTGATCCAGTAGTAGATGATAGTGGATCTTACTGGCAAAGACTTGGAAGCGGTGGCTTTCGGTGGCAAGATGGGAAAGGAGAGCAAGATGGGACACAGTTGCTTGATCCAGTAGTAGATGATAGTGGATCTTACTGGCAAAGACTTGGAAGCGGTGGCTTTCGGTGGCAAGATGAGGAAGAACAGGGGGGGATACAGTTGCTTGATCCAGTAGTAGATGATAGTGGACCTCACTGGCAAGGAAAGGAAAGCAGTGGCTTTCGGCGGCAAACTAAGAGAGGTCATAGTGATAGTCAGTGGCTCAGTCAAGGGGAAGATAATATAGACACACAATGGCCAGACCAAGGAAGAAGACAAGATGGAATGCGAAGGCGGGGAAACATTGCTGGCTTTAGAAGAGGGAGGGCACACCGAATTCGTACGGATCCTGGTTCTGAGTCTGTCGATTTTGCCAGGATCGATGAAACTAGTGATGCGCCTGAATTTGAGAATGATTTGTATACACGAAGAAACATTGATGTCAGAGGAATGCCTGGGCGGAGGGGTACTTTTGTGAGTCGGGCTGGATTTGTTAGAGACTATAGCAGTAGGGATGAGAATATAGCTAGAGAAGGTGGAAGAGGACTGGGGAAAAGTGGTGTTAGTAGGGGAAGACCATTGCAAAGCTCATTTTTTGCTACCGATGACAGCGCAGCTGGTCAGGCTTCACTGGTTGCGAAGGAAGAGAAATATCCTCAAAGTGAATTTGCTTCATTGATTAAAAAATGGCAGGCATTTTCTAAGAAATTCACTGACTGTGGGAATGTTATCTCAAACATGGAATGCTCGCTGAAAGCATCTAAGGTATTGCTTTGTTTTCTTCTCCTAATTCTCTGGTATTCTATTGTTTGACATTTAATTTTTCATAAAAAATTAAATACTGTGAAGTCCCAAAGGGGAAGAAAAGCTATTTATTTGGAAAATACACATCACCAGATATTAAGGGGATTTGTTTACATCACTGATATCTGCTGAGTTCTTCACCACTATCATCTAATGATTTTCACCACTATCATCTGTTTACCTCTTCACCAGTATTAGCTAGTTATTTCCCCAGTGTATCAACTGGTTATTTTACCAGTATCACCCTGTTGCTTGCCCAGTATCACCTGGTTACTTCCCCTGTATCACCTAATTACTTCACCGGTATCAGCTGCTTACTTCTCCCCATATCATCATCTTAGTTCACTAGTATTATATGCTTAATTCTTCATCAGTATTGCTTGCTTCACCTGTATCATCCAGATCAAAGTATGTATTGTTAAGTAAAAAAGTAAAGTCAAGATTTCTTTTCACTCCTTTTAGGCGTATCGAATATATGGGAAAAGCGTCCATATTTTTTACAGACCATCGGCACCATGTGGGTAATGTGGCCAGCATTACGGCCGTTTTTACTTCCACAGGACAGCCATGCTGGTCCCCATTTTAGGCTACGTCGACCTGTGACGCCCCATACCATGATAACAATCCACTCAGCCAGCAGTGGGTTTTAATCGCCTGCATCGTGGTACTATAGAATTACAAGTTGGACATGCAACGCCTAAGCCACGGACACCGCCAATGTTAAGTAGAGAACTCATAATCTGTTTACCATAAATATTGGCATCTCATCATGATGGTCTGGCACCTTGTGCTGTCCAGGTGAAGTATAATTTATGGGAAAGTATGTGCTTTGTAAATGGAAATTCCCATGGATTATAATTTCCTCTGTCATTTGCATGGTTGGCCTATGTTCACTTCCCCACCAGGTCTACATCATTTCTGGTTTGTGTTTACTGTTTGTTGGCATCTGCTTTTATGGCCAGAATATTTCACTTTTTTGTTTTCTGATGAAATCCAGAGCTGTCGCTATTGGCGTCGTGAGAACTTATAGACTGCAGGGTTCTTTCATAATATCCTACACCAGATGACATCACAGGACAGTCCAACATTTTAGAGGGTGGTAAGACTGAATTTCCCGGCTTTCTGATGCTCATAACAAACCCAAAACATCTAGAACTGGCCCTAACCCCAACCCACTTACATTGCATGAGAGAGTGCAGCCTAGGTCCTATGACTGCATGCAGCCTAGGTTCCATGACTGCAGGCAGCCTGTCTACCATGCCCTGAAATATTAGACTGTTCTGTGACTTGTTGATTTCCCCTTTTGGGGTAGCATATTGAAAAAGAACCGACTTCAGTGATTAGGGCATACTGAGGGAATTGCAGATAATAGAGAGACAAAAAACTTTGTAGGCAAAAGAGTTGAATGAGAGGGAGACCACAAGGCAGACCAGTGAGACTGGCCAGATAATATTTAGGCAGACTTACAGGCATTTGAGATCACCAACTGGAAGGAGAAAAATGTTCACAGAACAAACAAACAAACAAACAATCTTTTTTTTTAGAGGGTCAAGAATTGGGCTCGCAGGCCCGTCTAGTCTCCTTCCTTTTATACATCATTTCATTCATACATCAAGTAATATTAAACATTCTCAGTAGCATCAAAATATTTAATACAAGCACTGGAATGTGCATGCTTCTAACTACAGTAAATTTTAGTGGTTGTAATAAATCTTGGGAAAATGTGCACTATTTGTAAAATATTTTTTATCTTCTATGTAGGCAAGTGTCAGCAACTGTAGCTTAGGCGTTGCAAACTCAACCCGCTTTGTAATGCCGGGGTGCCGTGTTCGAATCCTGCTGCGGACGGCTTGTCTTGCGATGGTTTCAACCGAGAGCCGACAGTTATATTAAAACAATAACCATAAGTAACATGGAACCTTTTGTGATAACATATTTTGAATAAACTTTGCCTTATTGAAGCAGACGTTCACGAAGTGAAAGAAGTATAAGACCTTTATAAGTTTCGGACTTGACTGTCCCATGATTGTTATTAATTAATTAAGCGAATGGCGCGTTTTTGCAGTGACGAGAGCCGCTTGAAAACAGAACTGGAGCAGCCATTCCATATTGTAGGAAGGGGAGTTAATGTGCACCATTTTACATTACCTCTTACATTGTTATTTATTTCTTTTGTAAACCCTTTTGCCCCATTAGATTTTTTACACACTCACACACACTCACTCACTCACTCACTCTCTCACTCACTCACTCTCTCTCACTCTCTTACTCACTCACTCTCTCACTCACTCACTCACTAACTCACTCACTCACTCACACACACACACTCACTCACTCACTCACTCACTCACTCACTCTCTCACTCACTCACTCACTCACTCACTCACACACACACACACTTTGTCAAAGTTTGTTTTAAAAAAATGCATCCTTATAATTCTCGGAAACTTTACCCTATGAAACTAGAAGAAAAAAAATGAAGAAGCAGAAGAAATTTGGAGATGTGGCTAGTTTTTATGGATGTCCAGGGCATTGACCATCAAACACTCTGTTTTTATGATGAATGTCCAGGGCATTGACCATCAAACACTGTTTTTATGATGAATGTCCAGGGCATTGACCATCAAACACTGTTTTTATGATGAATGTCCAGGGCATTGACCATCAAAAACTCTGTTTTATGATGAATGTCCAGGGCATTGACCATCAAACACTCTGTTTTTATGATGAATGTCCAGGGCATTGACCATCAAACACTCTGTTTTTATGATGAATGTCCAGGGCATTGACCATCAAACACTGTTTTTATGATGAATGTCCAGGGCATTGACCATCAAACACTGTTTTTATGATGAATGTCCAGGGCATTGACCATCAAACACTGTTTTTATGATGAATGTCCAGGGCATTGACCATCAAACACTGTTTTTATGAGGAATGTCATGTCACTTAGAAAAATTTTTTAATAATTGTTCGGTCACTGGATTTTTTTAAAGAAAAGATTTATTTCTGACAGAATAGAAGTAATCACTAAATACACAGAAAACAATTGATTTCCTTCATTTTGACCATTGAAAAGTGCTTTTGCTCACTTTGCCACAGCTAGCAATGTGATGCAGTTGTGAAATTATATGACTTTACTGTAATATCGCATTTGAAAAAGAATCATTTTTTTATACACCAAATAAAATCTAAAGCTGTACTGATCATTGTCCAAAGGTGTGTCAACCAAAATGCCTAAAAGTCAGAAAAACTGCCTTTCTAAGGTGGGAAGGTTAAGCAGTATCTACACATAACTGTCTGTACAGCCAACATCTTGATGCAACTTCCCTCAAAACAAAATGATTGAATGCATTTTGTCCACAGCTCCATTCTTTGAGCCTGAGTTTCAACTGCAAGTTCCTGGCCAAGTGTGGCAACTGCAGCATCTTCACCAGTGTCTTGCATGTCAAGAAAAGAGACGATCAGGAAGACGTACCCGAGGAGTCGCTTTTTCTGGCCAGATCCCAAGGGCTCAATAAGAAGAGTTCAAAACAGAGCTGCTATGAAGAGGCATACAGATTGTTGCAGTATTCCAGTGTGAGTTCTGAAAGTCCTAACTTGTTTAGTCGATCTTCTTCTACCCTAAAGGTATAGACGTTTGACAGAGAGATCGCCATACTTCTCTATCAGCAGTTTTTTGTTGTTGCTTCTCTTCCAGTCCTCTGTCAAGGACTTTCAGATGTTGCCTTCCCAGCAAACCTTTAAGTTTGCTTAATGATAAAGTGGATGTGGTAAGTGCTGTTTGTGATCCAGTGGAAATGGCAAGAGAACAGGCAGCATATCCATATCACAAAAGGCAGATTCACCGAAGAGTAAGCAGAAGGTCTGGGCAGTTCTTAAAGCACTGGGGAGAAGACAAGTGGACATTTAATCAGGTTGCAGCTGGCATGGTCCGTCTGAACTCTTTGTTGATTGCTGAGGAAGGAGACTGAGCACCTATGAAATACCTAGAGTGCATTGATATGTTTTTGGTTGATTTATTCATTGCTCTGATGTTAAAGTAGATGGTATTTTTGGAGGTCAGAGGTCTCTCATTTTGGAGATCAGAAAATAGACCCGCTGTCCCCGAACAAGCGTGTGGTAGGAAGCAACTAAATAGTGGTGTTTCCCTCATAGTCGCAGTGCATTTGCCTAAGAGGCAAGGAGCTACTAGTTTGCAAACAAATAAGCCATATCCGCAAAGTGAAACAACATATGCATTCAGAACTCAAGCTCTGGATCTAGACATAAGTGATCTGATTTGAATTGATTCAAGAACCGACATCACAGCGCTCGGGGCATTCCCATAAGCGCTCCGTCCCCATCTTCAGCAGCCAGCGAAGAGTTCCGATACTAATGGTGCCAGTAGTGTTCTGATTAAACGTCTGTCTTGCCTTTTCTCTGAGCCTGGAGCATCTGCCTGAACCTCTCGTCACTCTCCCCTGCATCAGTCTCACCAGACTGTGGTGATCCATCTGCTCCTCCGAACTGTACATGCTCTCCGGCCACAAGGCAATAACCACGTAAGTCCAAGAGTGAATGAACAACCAAAACTGTTCGCCAGTATCTACAGCTGGTGAACGCTAAGTAGAATAAGAACTGCTTGCTATAGCTATGTAATTATTATCTGTTTGTAGGTTGATGAAATTATGAAGCAGAAGGATGTCAGTGAAATAGATTTGAAGCAAGAGATTCAGCGAAATTTTGCAGCAGATCCTGATAAATTCATGGAACTTTTTAAGGTCAGTTGTTAGTTTTTAATCTTTTCATGTTGTAAATACCTTCGCCGGGAAGGCTAACATGGTCACTAAATGCCTGCAGAAGTCAGATGTATCGATCGAAACGCGCAGGTATCACAGCCATGCTGTAAACAGGCTCAACAAAGCTACATCTTCATTTGAATGCAGAAGAAAAAAGAATATTCACTTACTTCTATTAGTGACGGTCGGCTCTGTGGCTAAGTCGATGCGAACGTTCCGTAATGCCAGGATGCTGGGTTCTATCCCAACTGCGGGCCATGCGCCTTGCATTGGTTTCGACAGTGGTGTCAAGAAAGCTGACTATCCAGAAAGCAATGGCAAACTACTGGACGTAAATTTGCCTAGAATTCTGCAACGCCCTGTAAAGGATACGCAACTAATTAATCTTCTATTAGTGACTCTTCTGTGAATTTCTGTCAACCTGTTCATATTTCTCCTTCTTCTTCACGTTCACCAGCTATAAACTCTTGAAGAAAGCTCTGTTTGTCCACTTCTGTACTTAAGTCTTGCTCCTGAACTTGAGTTTGGTGTGCATATCCATTTTACAGATCTGGCTTATTTGTATGCAGACATTTGGTTCTTCATCTCAAACGGATGTACTCTTGACTTCAAAGGAGGCACCTATAATTGTTTGACTTTCTATGACATGTTTGGGGGGAGGGGGGCATTGGGTTTTTAATTATTTGCCCCCATCATGTGGGCCTGGAACCCACTTAACTCTTTTGAGTCCCAGGGGGTTTTGCATCAGAGGCCCAGGGGGGGGGGGGGGGGGGGGGGGGGGGGGGGGAGGTAATATGATTTTGACTGTTAACAAATGCAGCACTTTAAAACAAACCACACAACTGCAGCTGATGTCCAACATACACATATCATACATGAAAATAAACATAAATGGATAAGGATTAAAATTAGCAAACAAACAATTATACTGTTAGTTAGTATTTAGTAGAGAAAACAGTGACTTAGTTTGAGAGGTGAGTAAATTATGAACAAGTTTTTTCCACTTATCCAGAAGCTGATCCCAAAATTCTTGACATAGTATATCCAAAATGCATCACAAAGGAAGGTACACCACTTATAAGTATGCACAGCCAATATTAAAGCAAAATGTGCAATAGTTGTTGTTCCATAGCAATTTTAATAACACTACCATAACACGTCAAAATATATTCTCCAGTGGCACAAACAGTGTCTTTTCTAAAAACAATTGAATTTCTCACATAGAAAAAACTGTAAAGGCACTGTAAACATGTCAACTTGTTCATAGATATATATCTATGGTTTTAGATGATATTGATAGTAGTACTAGAAGCGCTGACATTTGTACTAGCTGGTGTCGCGTTACGAGGTGCTTCTCTTGTGTTGCCATGGCAGAATTAGTCAATTTTGTCCTCTTAGCAGGAGGTAAATTACGCACACATCCTCATCAAAACTTGACTCGTCAACGGTTTGGGAAAATTCCACATCGCTACTATCATTATCCAACTCCACATTACTTTAATCAATCCACTGTTTTATCAAATTTGATGATTCTGCAGCAGTAAATCGCTTTGATGGGCGTGAAGACGATGACTGATCGGACATATTGTTTTCAGACAATTGTTTGGTAACGTAGTAGACCACGCAAATATCGATTTATAGCGTTAAAAACTCACCAGACCCAAACGAATGCATTCCACGTGTGTTTACTACACACTTGAGAACTGGAAAGGAAGTTTAAATTGAGCGGTTTGCGTGTAATTACCGATAAGTGGTAAATTAAAAGCTGCCACACATCACGTGCTGTTTGGTAGAAACCAATTAGCGCGTGATGCGTTCCTTGGGACTCAAAGAGATAAGGAAACCTGCTTTATCTTTTGGGGACTTGTCTTATGATGTCTGGGAAAGTCAGATTGCTTTAGTTTGACCTTCTACACATTTTATAATATTATTTTCTATACAACATACAATAACAAAAGTAATTTACAGATAGAATTCTCTAATTTATTGTGAAATTATTTGCAAGCCAACTTTTAGTATAATTGCTGACTTCCCGGCAATATAAGGGACAGGTTGGTCATCTGTAGTTAAAACCTTATAGTGTTATTTGCTTCTGGTCATGGTTTGCTGGAGGATTTTTCCCCATATGTGGACTGAAAGTACATGGTTCCATTGACCAGTTGCTGAGTCGAGTGCATAGTACAACCCTGTGGTGGTTTACGTGATTTCAGAAAATGGTGGGTAGCCTATTGACACAGAACTGGTGGGGCCGTGTGCTTGTGAATGCTGTTGACTTTGCACAGACTGCAAACTTTCAGTTACTTTCCCTTAAGACAGTGATAAGCATTCTGTGTAGTTTTCTGGGACAGGAGTGGAGCATATATGGGGTTACATATTTGCTGTGAGGCCATCTGGTGAGAATGCAGCCAGACCAAACTGCATGTGAGACCTTTTGCAGCACTACATCAGGAAGGAAAGCGAGGGGAAGACCAAGAAAGAGATGAATAAATGATGTAGCTGAAACTTGTAAAAACAGGAACAAATCGATCACCCTAGCCACTGGAGAAATGCAGATCTATAACAGAATGCCAGGACACTGGACTACAACCTGGCATTAGTGAGACCTCAAAAGAAGAAGATATTTGCGTTGAATTAGGAACTGCACGTAAGGGAATTAAATTGCTTCAGTATCAGTTAAGCCACTCTTTTTCTGTTTTTAAATTTTAGGGAGGTGCAACTAGTACTATTAGCAGTGGTGCAAGCCAGCAGTCTGAGACTATCAAGAAAGAGTCAGAAAATGAGACAGATTCAGATAATAAGCGCAGCTCTAGTAGTTCCTCAGCAGAGCCGGCTGCAAAGAAGTCTAGGAAAACAGATTTTGCTGCGGAGATGATGGGGAAAAAACATCTGTCTCTGGCCCCAACCAGGAAACTTGATGTGCTGATGAGTCCCGATGATCCACTGGAGGAGAAGCTGCAGATGCTGAAACAGGTGATTTGGTTGGGGTGTGTGTTTTGTTAGGGACTTTTTGATAGGTTATAACTGTGTAGTTAAGCCTGCAGATCCACTAGAGCAGATGCTGAAACAGGTGATTTGGTTGGGGTGTGTGTGTTGTTAGGGACTTTTTGATAGGTTATAACTGTGTAGTTAAGCCTGCAGATCCACTAGAGCAGTTGCTGAAACAGGTGATTTGGTTGGGGTGTGTGTGTTGTTAGGGACTTTTTGATAGGTTATAACTGTGTAGTTAAGCCTGCAGATCCACTAGAGCAGATGCTGAAACAGGTGATTTGGTTGGGGTGTGTGTGTTGTTAGGGACTTTTTGATAGGTTATAACTGTGTAGTTAAGCCTGCAGATCCACTAGAGCAGATGCTGAAACAGGTGATTTGGTTGGGGTGTATGTGTTGTTAGGGACTTTTTGATAGGTTATAACTGTGTATTTAAGCCTGCAGATCCACTAGAGCAGATGCTGAAACGGCTTATTTAGTCTGTGTGTTCTTAGGTTAAGGACTTCCTTGATAGATGGTTATTGTTGTGTGGTTAATCCTGCAGTTCCTCTGGAGCAGATGCTGAAACAGATGATTTGGTTTGTGTGTTCTTGTCTTAGGGAGTTTCTTCTTTTTTTTTTTTAAACATTGACCAAATTCTGGTTGTTTGTCCACTTCTGGACTTTAGTTTTGTTTGAGAACGTGACTTTTGCGTACACATCCATTTTACAGATCAGGCTTATTTGAATGCAGACTATTGGGGCCTTACCTCTTTGACGGATGCACTCTATAACTTCGAAGGAACCAGCCCTGATTAGTCGATTTTTAACGACATACTTAGGATGGTAGTGGGTCTATTCGGATTTTCCCCCCACAAGTAGGTCCTAGCACCCAAACGGAAAGTTATAAAGTTTCATGGCAGAAGTGTGTTGCTGTAGTGATGATCCTACAAATGTTCACACTTACAGAAAACAGCCCAGCCATACGAGATAAAATCTGGTGCATTGTTGTCGATCCTGTTGACACATTCCAGGAAATGTCATCATATGTAACAATGGAGTAAACTAACAGTCATTTGTAACAATGGAGTATACTAACTGTCATATGTAACAATCGAGTACACTAACAGTCATATGTAACAATGGAGTATACTAACAGTCATATGTAACAATGGAGTAAACTAACAGTCATATGTAACAATGGAGTAAACTAACAGTCATATGTAACAATGGTGTAAACTAACAGTCATATGTAACAATGGAGTATACTAACAGTTATATGTAACAATGGAGTAAACTAACAGTCATATGTAACAATGGAGTAAACTAACAGTCATATGTAACAATGGTGTAAACTAACAGTCATATGTAACAATGGAGTAAACTAACAGTCATATGTAACAGTGAAGTATACTAACAGTTATATGTAACAATGGTGTAAACTAACAGTCATATGTAACAATCGAGTACACTAACAGTCATATGTAACAGTGAAGTATACTAACAGTTATATGTAACAATGGAGTAAACTAACAGTCATTAAAAAAAAATACTGTTATCTGTATATGTCACTTACACTGCACCATTATTTACATTAATTAAAGATATCCCTGAATATATTTTGTTATTTGTTTGTAAGCTGCTGAAGGAAGAAGGCATCACCAAACTTCACATTGTGCCCAAAATTGATCAGCTGGCCTACAAGTCTGCCATACTTATCCATAATGTCTACAGGTTTGATGATGTAAGTTGCTCAAAAAACCAGTGACTTTCTTGTGATGTTCCAGTACTGTTTTATTATTCTTCCCTTTTTACGTATAACTTCTTCAGTGTTTGACTCATTATTATCTTTAGAAGTTATTAAATACAGTATTTATGCATACATTGATTCCTACACCCCCCCCCCCCATCTTGAACCGTATCTGAACTGCAGATACATCATTGCAGGTACAGTGCAGGATGAGCTAGGAATGATGTACATACACACACACACATATATATGTATATATGTGTATATATATATATATTCATGTTGACCGGCTTCTGTCCCTCCTTCCTGAGATCATGTCTTCTGCTATTAGTGTTTTCTTCAGTCGGCTGTGGCTCTTGAAACAACCAAAAAATTTCAGCTTCCAAGATAAGATGCTGTTTATTAGCCAATTTTCCTTGAAGTTCAGGTCTTTTACAATGTCAGTATTTGTTTTTCTTCTCTGTCGAAGGTATTCTGAGAATCATTCTGTAGTATTTCAGCTCAATAGCCCATATTTTCTTCCTTAAGGACTGGGAGTAAAACAGAAAGTAAAGTTCTAAGTAAAGAAAATTGTTCCTGCCAGTGTCACATCAGGCATATAGTGCTGCTTAACTCTTCAACTCTGTTAGACCAATCGGCTCTTGATGAATAATGTGGTGAGCATCACGCCGGCCATCTTGATTTTCTAGGACTTTACCTGGTGCCCATTTAGGGTCAACCTGAGAGCCAAGGTCATCTTTGAAAAGCATGTGACAATGAGATTCAAACCCGAGACCCTCAGACCAGCAGGCAGAGTGCATAGCCACTACACCACTGCAGCTTCCAAGTACAGTTTTGCAGACTTGGAAATAATTGTACGAAAAATCATCATCATTTAGCAAGTGCTTTGCAGAACGTTGCTGTGATCACAATCTGCCTGAAGGAAACTTGTCTATGACCAGCTCTTCCACCCCGTACACTTTCTTACCCAAAGTGTCACACTTCCTGTGTCCATCTTTGTGCTAGTCAGCCCCTGCCCGCTTTCCTGTAAGTATGCGTTCTTCTGTTATTTATTCCAGTCCATTGTGGCATTTGAAATGGGCACAGTTTTCACTTTGTGAGACAGGATGTTGTTTACTACCAATCTTTCTTTATGTTCAGATCTTTTAGGATGTTAGTATGTATTTTTTTGTTCTTTGTCCATGGTATTCTGTGAAACTTTTTTTCCCCAGGTCATGTTAGCTCAAAAGCTCCCATTCTCTTTCTTTAAGACTGCAAGATAGTCCAACAAGACTCAACATCTGTATGTTGCTAAAGGGAAAATGCATTGCTGTCAAAATGTTGACTGATTTCCTTGCTGGTGCTTGACCCTGGACTGAAATGTTTTTGTTTTGGTTTATGTCACCAGGTAGCAGTGGTGGCTGCTGAGATGGGGACACCTGTGTACTGTGAGATTTACTTTGATGATATCTACATGATAAGAGGCCCTCCAGATGTTGCGAAAAAGGTAGCCACAGAGCAGGCCTATAGCTACTTGGCACGTAAACTGTGTTCCCAACCTCTGGATCTGATTGCCAACAATCCAAGGTTAGATAACATGCAAGTGCTCTGTGTGCATGTGTGATTTGGTTCATTTTTTCCCCCTTACAGATATGATTAGGCTTCAAAGAAAACCTTAAAGTTTGATGGAAATTACAATAACCATACCATTGCATAAATATATATATAAAAAAAAAAAAAAGATAACAGAATGCTGCTTCTCTTTAGTGCATGCCAAAAGTGTGGTGGTCGACCTTAAACTGTCATGATGTCACCATGTTTATTTGCACTGTGATGTCATGTCTTTACACTGTTGACATCCAGAACATTATTGGCAGGTTACATACATGACAGTGGCATGGTTATTGTAATGTCTGTCACATTTTGAAGAGGATGCAGCCAGAGACAAAGAATGAAATGGTTTGACCGTCTAGTGAGGATGCAGCCAGAGACAAAGAATGAAATGGTTTGACCGTCTAGTGAGGATGCAGCCAGAGACATAGAATGAAATGGTTTGACCGTCTAGTGAGGATGCAGCCAGAGACAAAGAATGAAATGGTTTGACCGTCTAGTGAGGATGCAGCCAGAGACATAGAATGAAATGGTTTGACCGTCTAGTGAGGATGCAGCCAGAGACAAAGAATGAAATAGTTTGACCGTCTAGTGAGGATGCAGCCAGAGACAAAGAATGAAATGGTTTGACCATCTAGTGAGGATGCAGCCAGAGACAAAGAATGAAATGGTTTGACCGTCTAGTGAGGATGCAGCCAGAGACATAGAATGAAATGGTTTGACCGTCTAGTGAGGATGCAGCCAGAGACATAGAATGAAATGGTTTGACCGTCTAGTGAGGATGCAGCCAGAGACATAGAATGAAATGGTTTGACCGTCTAGTGAGAATGCAGCCAGAGACAAAGAATGAAATGGTTTGACCGTCTAGTGAGGATGCAGCCAGAGACATAGAATGAAATGGTTTGACCGTCTAGTGAGGATGCAGCCAGAGACAAAGAATGAAATGGTTTGACCGTCTAGTGAGAATGCAGCCAGAGACAAAGAATGAAATGGTTTGACCGTCTAGTGAGAATGCAGCCAGACACAAAGAATGAAATGGTTTGACCGTCTAGTGAGAATGCAGCCAGAGACAAAGAATGAAATGGTTTGACCGTCTAGTGAGGATGCAGCCAGAGATAAAGAATGAAATGGTTTGACCGTCTAGTGAGGATGCAGCCAGACCAAACTGCATATAAGGCTTTCTACAGCAGAACCTCAGTAAGTAAGGCGAGGGGAAGATTGAGACAGACTTGAATAAATTGTGTAGCTGAAACCTGCACAAATGAACAAATCTGACACAAAAAAACCACGACAGCCTGGTATCAATGAGACGACAGAAGAAGAAAACAGTTTGTTAGCTTCTTCTTATTATCAATATTGCCACCACCTAACCCTGTCGCCTATAGAAGCTGCCAAACCGACACTTCTCTGTAACTGTCAATTTACTGACTTTTCTAGAGTGATATGTTAATGACACATAGTTAATGTTATTGGTTGTGTTTGCACCTGCACAGTGCAGGTCAGATATATATATTTACTTAATATATTTCCTTAATATATTTACTATAAATAGCATTATGAGGTTTTACTTGTTAAACCAAATGGCATTTTTAAAAGAGGTATATTGAGATCATAAACTTATTTAGAACAGTTAGACATAGACAGTGTGTTTTTTGTGTGTTGAGATTTGCTTGGATGAGGAATTGACTTGAGAACTTGGTATCTACCGATGGAAAGGAAGGTAAAGAGATAAATACTTGGATGGCCTGACCAGATGGATTGGGTGAGACAAAAACATTCAGCTGACCTGTGATTGTGGTGATGGTGTGAGATGGCGAAACATGACAGCCTACTTTAACTGGCACAGCACATGATGATAATGATATTGACGTCAAATTTGCCCACTTGGAATCCATGATAGAGGTTGCGGGGTCACAGTATGAACAACCGACACATATTTGTTTTGCCCCAGGGGATGTATTCTGTTTAAAGCTTTTCTCCGTTTGTGTTGATTGATTACTTCCTTTGTATATATCTATAATTTCCCAAACATAATTTGTGTGTCTGTGTGTGTGTGTATATATATATATATATATATATATATATATATATATATATATATATATATATATATATATATATATATATGTATGTATGTATGTATGTATATATATATATATATATATATATATATATATATATATATATATATATATATATATATATATATATATATATATATATATATATATATATATATATGTGTGTGTGTGTGTATGTGTAGATAAATACATTTTAAAAACAATTTTAAGTGGTCATACACAAACAATTTAAGTTTCAAAGTAAATTTTTCGGGAATTCTTGCATGTTCGTAGCCCATATTGGTAGCTTTTAAAAAAAAAATTCTTCTTCGCATTCGCTGGCTGTAAACTCCAGCGGAAAAGTTCTGGTTGTTCGTCCACTTCTGGACTCTAGTCCTGTTCCAGAAACTGAGTGTTGTGTGTACATCCGTTTCACAGGTCTTGAGTTATTTGCATACAGACTGTTGGTTCCTTGCCTCTCAGGCAGATGTACTCCATCTTCGAAGGAAGCTCTCAATTAGCCGACTCTGATGACATGCTTAAAATGATTAGGGTCACGTGTTCGGTTGAAGAGCTCAAACTAAGTTGAGAACTAAACCAGTGTCAGTAAATCAAGGAGTGAGGAGGCCATGCTGGTGGTGGGTTGACAGATTAAGAAAACCTGTGAACTCTTAGAGATTGCATTTTTATCCTGGGTTTGGACAGAATCAGTTTTGAGCTGAATTTGTTTATTACAACATGACAACACTAAAACCTTCCTGAAGAAAAAATATGTTGGCTGTAAAACGTCTTATAATGTATCAAATTAAAGAGAAATGATTACGGAATGCATTTAAAGGATCAGTATTAAAACACCTTTCTTGGCAGTGGTGAAACTTTGCAAGCTAGCGTGGTTCAAGCACATGGTGATTCATGATTCGATTGCAAATACTGTACTTCAGGGAACATTGAGGGGTAGTCGAAGAAGAGGAGGGCAAAGAAGAGCATGGAATAACAACATCAAGAAGTGGACAGTGCTGATTTATCATACACTTTTTCATCAAGCAGAAGACATGGAAAGATGGTGGCTTTTGTGTGCTTATGCTTCTAATCGATATACTTCCACGACCCTAATGGGTCAAGAGCGATGTTATATGTTATTACAACAACAATAAAATACTACAATGATGTTACAGTCAAAGATGTTAGACACGCATGGACACTTTTGACACATGAGGTTTTGTACTTGTCCCCCCCCCCCTTTTCCCCCCACCATTTAAAAAAAAAACTTGATCAGCACATTTATTTCTGTGCCTTCTCTATTGAATTATGCACCAGCTAGTCTTTAACTCTTTGAGTCCCAGGGGGTCTAGCATCACAGGCCCAGGGGATAGTCAAGAAAGTCATAAAATCGGCGTATCATGCGTTTATTGGGCTTCTAGGTAGGAACCTATGAACGCATGATGCGTTCCTTGGGACTCAAAAAAAGTAAAAAGTAAAGATCCCTTTTTAGGCCTTTAGGCGTATCGGGTATATGGGAAGAGCGCCCATATTTTTCAGACCATCGGCACTAGGTGGGTAATGTGGTCAGCATTACGCCGTTGGGACTCAAAGAGTCAAGGCAATTAATCTAAGTACTTTAAATTTTATGACCATATTTGTGTGGCATGTCAAATTCAAGAACAACTGAATTCCAGACACAGTTGATGAAAAGAGGGATGATCTGATTGAAACATTTTGTTCAACTTCTACAGAATTAACACTTCAAGGAGGAGATCCTTAAATATCCAAATCCCAGTAAGCCTTCGTTTAACCAAAGGGTTATATTGGGGCCCCCAACAGTTACAAAGTAGCCTGAAGTCTGGGCCAGGCAGGGCTTAGGAAAGATTAGCCTTTGAGGTCATGTTCCATAGGTTTAAAGGCTGTATGGCTAGTGCAGGCACCACGAACTATGCAACAACAACAATAACAAAAAGTTCAATAAAGGTGTATTACATCATACATTTTTTACAACAATTAGACATAGACAGTCAATATTTTTTGGACTTTTTATGAGAAGGAATGCACTTGAGAACATGGTAACTACCAGGTGGAAAAGGAAAGGCGGAAAAAACTAATTGCATTATTTAGATATGTAAAGTTCTTGGTGTTTGAGGCTAGACCTCTGTTGTGTAGACCGGTCAGCACTTGCTGGTTGTTGAGGTCAGCATCACACTGGCCGCCTTTACTTTCCAGGACTTTGCCTGAGACTTTAGATATTTGCTCGTTTTTTTGCCTGGCAACTATATTTGAAGAAAAAAAAAATATTCCCTGTTAATTTTTCAACTGTTTAGAATATGGACTCCTTTCACGGCCGTTGAGGCAGACGTGCAACAGGTTGTGACTAAATGGCACGGAAAGGATAACGACACAATCCTGAGTATGTTTTCAGATTTATTCAGGCACATTTATTGAAATAAGTTGTACAGATGTTTATTGTTTTTAATTTTGAAAATTAGGAGTTGGCCCCCTTGTGGGTTCCGGGGCCCCATTGTGGGGAAAACAAGAATAGACCCACTGCCTCCCCAAAAGCATGTCGTAAGAGTCGATGAATTAGGAAGCTTCCTTTGAAGTCGGAGTGCATCTGCCGGAGAGGCAAGGAACCAACAATCTGTATTCAAGAGAATGAGATCTGTAAAACTAATGCACACGTAACACCCAGGTTCTGGAGCAGGACTGCAGTTCAGTAGTGGACGAGCAACCAGAACTTTCCGCCAGAGTGTACAGCTGGTGAACACGAAGAAGAAGAAGAAGGAGTTGGTTGTCTTTACAGCACTTCAGACATGTCCATAAGTGCTCAGTTTCCCCCTTCAACATATTCATCAGCATCCCATGGTTGATAGTACCTGACCTGTGCTGGTTTAAAAAACATCTTGTGTATCCACTGTGCCTCTCATGTCTGGCTGTGTAGATCTTTGCTCCCAGTTCCCGCATTCATAGCAGTGATGTGGAATCACTACTCCCAAAATCCCCTGATCGTCCTATCTCTCTAAGGGCATTAACAATGTAGGCGCACTCCTTTGGCCAGTCAGCTGCGGCTAAGGCAGAACTGGCCAGTCTATCAGCTCTTTCATTACCACCAGCACCTTGAAACAAAGATGACATAACTCCACACATGGTGGAGTTTTGCAATGTCTCCATCCACTCTCTGCATATAGCTCCTGCCAAGACCTGACTGACTTGGTCATAGGGTCACTCAGCACACACACACACACACACACATGGAAATTGCCCAGTGATTCCTGCAGCATGAAAGTCTGTGTTGCTTCCATCATCAACCACATTTTTTCTTCTTGTTTTTAAAGTTGAGAACTGACTTCATAGACCCAGAGGCATTTCCATAGTTGCTTGTTCTTCTTCTCTACCTCCAGTTCAGCTCAGAACTGTTCCTATGTGGACAGACACAACAAAATACTGAAATTGTACTTCAGACATGCTTTCTGCATACACAAATAAACAGAGGGGAACCCTTGAGGTCGTAGGAACATTATATATATAATAAACAGACAGACAATGTATTGATCAGCACCCATAGAAGGAAGTTAAAAGCTAGAAGGATACAGTCATCATCTTGTAGCAGGTTCCTTGCAGAATGTTGCTGTCATCATGGTCTGCCTGAAAAAAGTTCAGTTTCAGTATTTCTCCTCTTCTTTGGCCATTGCATTCTGAGAATCTTTCTGTAACATTTCAGCTCAGTAGCCCTCTATCTTCTTTCTTAAGGACTGAGAAATAGTCTACGACTCACATCCATATGTTGCTACAGGAAAGATTCAAGCTCTCAAAATTTTATTTTTGATTTCCTTGTTAGTCCTCAACCCTAGACTTTTGATGCTGTTTAATCATTGCATTGCTATGGCAATCTTCCTTTAGATTTTTGTCAGAAAGTCTTCATTGCTATTTATTTTAGAGCCTGGATATTCAAAGTTTCTGACATTTTCAATTTGTTTCATTTTTTTTTTTTTTTTTTGGGTGACAGCTAGTTTTGTCTGTGGACATTATTTTTTTTTCCTTTCAATTCAAGAATAGTTTTTGATCTTCACTTTATTTTTAGGCAGACATAATTACATTTTCTATTCCCTTTACATTGTTTGAAAGGAGGACTGTGTCATCTGAATTTCCAAAATAGGGTTGCAGCCAATTATGAGTGGTTTATAACTGCCATCAGTGGTCATTTTTGATATTTCTCATTATGTTTTCTGTATTCAATATGTATGGTTAGAGAATGCAACCCTGCCTCACTCCCTTTTGCACCTCAAACCAATGCGATGTTTCACCAGCTGCTCTGATGGCTGCTTGTTGTTTGTAGTATAAATTTTCAATCAAATGCACCAAATGCACTGGAAACATCATTTTCTCATAATACTCAACAATTTCTGATGTTGGTGACAATCATATGCCTAGGCAATAAACAGTAAAACAAGCATGAAGATCTCTGTTGTATTCTCTACATTTCCAGAAATTATTCTTATATTAAAGATGGGATCCCTAGTTCTTCTGCCTTGTCTGAAACCCACTTGTGCTTCATGTAGCTTATATTGTAGTTTCCTTTCAATCTTCTTCGTGATAATTTATATGAGGATTTTGCTAGCATGACTTAATAATGCAGTGTTACAGTAGTGTTGTGTGCTATCTGAGTGACACACTAATCAGCACACTTCCAAGTGTCTAAAGATGTAACTCTCACTCCCCACGCTCTCAAAGCAGGACTCGATGACAGTAGTTCCATCATACACTGGATTTATTTGACAGAACACAAGACACAGTGGCAGAGATGTAGACATTGATCCTAATTAACATTCGACCACAGTTCATTTAGTCCCCATTCGCTCTCTCTCAACTTGTAGCAACCTCTCTCTGACCACTACAGCTTCAAAGGTCTACAGCACCCCACAACTCTATGCTCGCCGTACAGCCGAACAGGACGAACTCGTCTATCCACTGGACCTTGATATTACTTCAGCAGACAACCACGGCTGACTGGAGATGGACTTCCTTGCCGTTCTCCACCACACAGCACGTCAACCTGTCGAAGGACTCTGATGACCGACAGGACTTCTAACACAAGTCCCCTCTAGCACACAGCTCACATCGGTACCCCTACTGTTCTGTTTCCGTGGTGATCCTACGTCTCTTGTGTCGTCACCCAGAAAAGGTTCTATTGGAGCATCCAGTCCCCTTGGACTTACTTCGCCAGCGGGACTATAACTTCGACCAATACCGCCACCACAACATTTACTCAAACCTTGATGCCTGATAGTTGCACAGTACTCTGTCTGCCTTCACTCCATACCACAACACTTACTCAGACCTCAATGCCTGATAGTTTCATGGTACTCTGTCTGCCTTCACTTAACCCTTACATAGACCTTGAGGTCTGATGTTTTCTCAATAATCTGTCTTTGACTCTAACTGGCTCGCAGCACTCTCGTGCTGGGTGTGTTCTACACCCGCACTTCCCCAGTATGGCTACAGCTCACTGATTCGGACTGTCTACGCAGCCCCAATTTATCCCTTTCGAACTCATGTGGGCGGCTGATGTTTACACGAGAGGCATGCTCGTGTGGGCATTCTCGGGAATCATGCTTATGTATGTGACTGATGTTACATGAGAATCACGCTGTCACCTAATTCACCCTTTCTCTGTTGTCTCGTTATGCATGCTTGTCAGCCCCCACACAGTAACCCACGCATCTGCTTTCTTGTGCATGCACGCCTCGTTCGTAATAATACATTTTCACTGGTCAACATTCTCTCCCCCTCAAAACTGGGGCCAGTGTTGACACTAATCCCCTTGAACTCCCGGAAAATACTATCATACCACTCTGTCCCTTCTCACCCTATTACACTCTACCAAATCAGCACACAACAAGTAGTTGGAGCATAGTTTCAGATTTCCTTTCTTTGTGTTCTTTTCCACGCTTTAGGCCAAATTCCAGATATTTGTGCACAGCCTGAATTAGTTCTGCTGGTATTTTGACACAATCTGGTGACTTTCGTTTCTTCAGACTTATTTGCTGATCATACCTCATCCATCAAAGGCTCTGGTTCCTTACCGCCATTTTCTTAAGTTGTTTCTGAATTACTTGTCAGGTCCTCATACATTTCCTTATCTATAGTATTCTTTCCATCTTTCTAATATGTCTTTGGTTTCTGTTAATGTGTTACCATTTTTAATCATTTATTGCATGAAATGATGGCCTGAATTCTCCTTTTAATATATTGATCGGCACTCATAGCAAGAAATAGAAAGATAGAAGGACATACTATACAGCATAAAAAAATCAAAAGCTATATTTACTATGCTGGAAATTGAACCTGTCACTTCCAAATGGTGAGTGCGCCTCACTATGGAAAAAAGTGAATTGAGATAATCACCAACTAGGCACACCTAAAACAAAGTGCCTTCATTGACCATTATCAAACAGCTTCAAATCCACAACTATTGGAATGTGGACAGAATTTACCTCACAAATTAGTAGGTCTGTGAGATGAAGAACACACTAGACAACATAAAAATCAAAATACTGTTGAGTGCCTAGATTCCTGGCACAGCAACTATAGCTTTAGATTTCTATGCTATCTAGTGCGTCTTTCTATTTTTCTACTTCTTTTTATGAGTGCCGATCATTACATTGTCTGTCTGTTTATTATACATATACTGTCTCTGCATAAAGTAGGGAGGTACTAGAACAGGGCACAAATTGACTTTGCTGCCACAAGTCCACAACATTTAAAACTGGCATATTAGTCACGTAACACATGTGGAATGGCACCTGAGACAACAGATCACATCCTGCAAGAAAGTCCCAAATATGACATGTCAAGGCAACACTTCTGGCCAAGAGAAACACTGGTGGATGCCAAACTTTACAAGTCGCTGAGGGAATTACAAGACACTGAAGTACATACTAGAGACAATATTGCAGATATAGATACTCTGTTTCAAGCGAATGATAGAAGAAGAATTTTAAGAATATTTCTAAAGCATTTTGGCTCAAAACTAGAATGGTGAAATTTCATTAGGTAATACTTTGCTTTAGAAAATTTTTTTTGAATGCGTGTTTATTTTGTTGTATTTTGGATGTCACCAGCCAACAATTTATCAAACATGAAGCAGATGATGCAGTCTAAGCCAGATCTCACTATCCCCCTACAGAAGTTTGTGGTAACAGAGCACGACTCTGACAAGGCTCATGTTGGGAATTTATTTAAATGTCTAGAGCTGAGCGCAACAAGAAATCTGATGCTGTTAGAATGTGAAATTACCAGAAATCCAGACTTGACTTTCACGTGAGTAATTAATTTATAGATCAACAATTTTGTTGCCCTCTCCTTCTTCTTGGTTAATTTCTTCTCCCTCTTTTTTTTTGGTTAACTCTTGAAAGAGTGGTTGGGATGTTGCGTTGTGGTTTACAGCTAGGCTGCTATTATATATGTGTCTTTTGGCCCAAGTTTACTCACACAGTTTAACAATTTAGAGTTAAATAATTTGCAGTACAACAATTAACGTGAAAGAAGTTGCAGTTAAATGTACTGTTCTGTTGTTTATAATTTGGCAACCATGGAAGCATAGTACCTGGATGCTTGCCTTTTGGCTTGAAGGCCCTTAGTTCAAATCCATGCCATGCAAGTTATTCTAGAATTTACAAGAGATATTTGAATACTATGTATGCAGTACCTCCTTGCACTGTCGATTGTTTGTAGGCAGGCTCTAAGTACTGCCAGCCAGGTCATACCTCAGAGCAACCAAAGACAAAAAAGAAACTCTTGATACAGCTTAGGCCCATAGACTGATCAGAGAAGAGGGCACTAGCAGAAGACACAATTAGAGATATGTGTCAGTCAGTAGCATGTCCTTTACAGAACCTTGTTCCCATAACAACCTTCTAGAAAACTTCTCAATCACAAGCAAGATAAGGATGTATGTAGGCTTGGAAATATTAGGCAGGAAGAGGTGTAGGTCAAGGTGTTAGTGCTGAAATCAGACTTGTGTGTAGGGTTCTAATAAGATTGGGGCGGGAGTTCAAGCGGGGGTCAGCAGGCACGGCAGAACAGAAATGCAACAATGGATTCATGAAAATTCTTACCCAGGTGATGTGATTATCTGTACAGTTGCTACAAATTTGTGTTGAGAGCCAGAAAACACAAAGAGGAGGGGGGAGCAAAAACAAATAGCCATTGCTTGGTACAACAAAGTCTAGGATATTGAGATGAACCTTGGCTTACGACATATCGGCTTTCACCACGGTTCAGCTCTATATGATTACTGCAACATAACTTGCACTGCTCTAATGTCTAGGATTGATAACACAACGCCGCTCAGCTTCCTTGTACATGCTATCAGTTTATTCCGTTACATTTACTCGACATGCTCCAACGATTATTCACACTTCCATCGCTTGCGACATATTCAACACTGGTCATTCACACGACCTAAGAACTACATCTTCTATTAACACAACCATCTTCTACGACTTCTGGTAACCAGCTGACCACGAATCTAGCTCGGGCCTGCCCACATCTACTCAACTGGCCCCAAGACTTTCGTGCGGTTGTTTGTCGCACGGATTTTCCACTTGGCTCTCTGTGTGCGAAGCAGGGTCATCACAAATATTAATCTGCATCTATTTTGAGAATGGAGAAGACGGTCACAATAACTTCGCACTTGATTGAGAACCAGCAGCGCACACATAACAGACTCAAAAACATGCTGAGAAAATTGAAGTCCAGCGTACTCTGTGCAGAGTGGCAAGCATCACTTGAGAGATCCATGGTAATTAAAATTCTTTAGATTTTTTTTTCTCATGGAAGTGCAGGTGTATTGGGAAAAAAACAGTAAGATTGTCTGGTGCTGCACCACCAGATGGTGAATTCATTCTAGCCAAGCTAGATCTGGTCAAGGCCCTTTAGGAGCAAGTGAGCAATTCAGAAGTCTGTAAAGGCAATGAAATAGCGGACAGATTGGCCAGAAGCGGCAGTGACATGGTACAACCAAATAGCGACTTAACCCACCAAGAGATGAAAACACTAATACAAGCTAGTATCCAAGAAAGGTGGCTGGATACCCACACCAGATTTTCTCCCCAAGACTCACTTCATCGCCTCTCTAGAGAGGGACAGTGTATTATATTCAGACTAAGGACAGGGCACAACAGATTTCGTCAACATATGTTCAAATCTTTTGGTGTAGGAAATACGGAGACGTGTCCCTGCAGCGTGGCACCCGAAAATGCTGAGCATGTGCTCCAACACTGTCAACTGTATGCTGACAACAGAGACGCAATCTGGCCTGTTCCAACCACAATGAAGACAAAACTGTATGGTACACAAGAGGATATGGATTGCACGATAGCTTTCATAAAGGCTACCGGCCTCCTGATATAAGTTTTCTGACAGAAGGATCGAAGAAGAAGAAGAAGAAGAAGCCTGTATAGACCTTTGTGGTTTGGAGAGAATGTTGCAGTGAGGTGTGACTAGATAATCTGCTTGAATACTTTATTGAGTATTTTCCCACTGGCTCCCCATGTGGTTCCACTTAGTTTTCTTAGTATTGCTGTCTTCCTCCTGGCTTTGGTTGCTGCCTTGTTGATATGTTTTCTCCATGTCAACCTGTCATCAAATGTGACTCCGAGGTACGTGGGCTCTTAACCCACCAAGAGATGAAAACACTAATACAAGCTAGTATCCAAGAAAGGTGGCTGGATACCCACACCAGATTTTCTCCCCAAGACTCACTTCATCGCCTCTCTAGAGAGGGACAGTGTATTATATTCAGACTAAGGACAGGGCACAACAGATTTCGTCAACATATGTTCAAATCTTTTGGTGTAGGAAATACGGAGACGTGTCCCTGCAGCGTGGCACCCGAAAATGCTGAGCATGTGCTCCAACACTGTCAACTGTATGCTGACAACAGAGACGCAATCTGGCCTCTTCCAACCACACTGAAGACAAAACTGTATGGTACACGAGAGGATATGGATTGCACGATAGCTTTCATAAAGGCTACCGGCCTCCTGATATAAGTTTTCTGACAGAAGGATCGAAGAAGAAGAAGAAGAAGCCTGTATAGACCTTTGTGGTTTGGAGAGAATGTTGCAGTGAGGTGTGACTAGATAATCTGCTTGAATACTTTATTGAGTATTTTCCCACTGGTTCCACTTAGTTTTCTTAGTATGGCTGTCTTCCTCCTGGCTTTGGTTGCTGCCTTGTTGATATGTTTTCTCCATGTCAACCTGTCATCAAATGTGACTCCTAGGTATGTGGGCTCTTTATCATCTCTTAGGGGTATTTCGTTTATTTTGATGATGCCCGCTTTTTGCTTTGGGGAAAGAGTGAAGAGTGTGGTGCTACATGTGTCTGTATTGATGCTGACACACCATCTATTCGCCCATGCCTCAAGTGCATATTTAGCCCGCTGTAGTGTTCTTGTGGCTATCGTTGCATGTTCATCGGTGCACCACAGTACCAGCTCGTCGGCATACATTGCCATTTTGATTCCATTTGGTATTTCAGCAACCAGGTTGTTGATGAATAAGAGGAAAAGTGTGGGCGACAGGACACCACCTTGAGGGACGCCATGTCGCAGTAGAACTTTTTTACTTTTGAAACCATCTACCTGTACCCGGGCTCTTCTGTTATGTAGATATGCTTTAATCCAATTGTACATTCTTCCATTTACTTTATAGTTTCTCAATTTCTTCAAATGCCCCTCCTTCCAAACCTTGTCAAAAGCTTTCCTTAAATCTATCCATGCCGCGAGTACCAGTTTCTTGTCTTGAAAAGCATCCTCTATTTCTTGGGAGAGGTTTGTTGTCTGGTCTTCCGTAGAGTAGAACTTTCTAAAGCCCGCCTGCTGTGGTGTAATGATGTTTTCACTTTCAATGTACCACTGTAGTCAGAGGTTGGTGATGCGCTCCATTGTTTTACAGAGACAACTTGTGAGGCTGATCGGTCTGTAGTTGGAGGCATTAGAACTGTCTTTCCCAGGCTTTATGAGGGGGTATCATAATTGCCTCTCTCCAGGTTCTTTAGGAGCAAGGGAGCAATTCAGAAGCCTGTATAGATCTTTATGGGTTGGAGAGAATGTTGCAGTGAGGTGTGACTAGATAATCTGACTGACACTCTGCACTCAAAGGAAATGCAAGACAGAAATATAATCAGCCTCCACTTTGGAGCTGTTTGCTGGCTGCTGCATATGAAGGAAGAGCATTAGTTCTAAGCCTGAGGGTCGTTCGACCCATCTTTGGGTCAAACGACCCTTTCACAGGGGTCAACAAAGACCATTGCAAACACATATTCATTGAAGTTATAAATTTACAATGAAAATAATTGTATGGGTTTTTGTGTGTGTGTGGGGAAAAAAAAGGGGGGATGGGGGTGGGGGGAGGTCACCACAGAATGAAGAACATTAGGAAGGTTAAGAACCACTGAGTAAGAGCATGTATGAGAATATCCCAAGCTGATCACTAATAAATTTGTTTAAAATTTATTTATTGACTTTTGACTTTTTTCTTCAAAATATATAAAGATTTATAAGAGGAGTAATCAGTAAACACAACCAGGCAAAGAACTGGAAGATCAGGTGTGAATTCACACCACTAATGATAGGAAGGAAACCAAGTAAGATAGCCAAGGATCCTTCCTTCACATAGCAGACCTCCGGGCGGCTGAAAAAGGATCAAATTAACAATTTTTGTTTTACAACTGGAATTGGAATTGGACACAACCAGGGTGAAGCATTAAATTGAATACATCTCCCAGAGTCTAAAAAACACATATATCCGGTGACTCATCCAGTGACCTTTAGCATGAGGATTATAACAAAAATAATCTGATGTCAGTATGACTTTTAAAAAAGCCCTTTAACACAATGGAAAACCCCTCCAAATGCTGTTGTTAGTTGATTTATTTATATCCCGATCTCCTAAGCGTTAGCGCAGGCGCAAACTCAGCCAGTTGCATAGGTTTCAACGGTGGTATCCAGAGCGGACCATTGAGAAGCAATGGCAAACTGCTGAATGTAAAATTTGCCTAAAAAAACCACAGCAGCCACACACAAAAATATTAGGGCTGGTTCTGCAATGTTGCGTTAATGACGCACAACTAATAGTTTGTCGGGGTTTATTAATTTACAGTGTGTGTAAAATGATACAAATCTCTGTTGTTGTTTTTTTTTTTAACTTTTTGTCTGACAAAGTTATTCTTATGTGGAAATATCTTTTTGCTTATTTTCATGATAATTTTATTCTTATTTAAAAAAAAATCTCTGCTTTTTTTTTCTTATCAGAGTTCTGCTCAGCAGACTGTATTTGCTTATTTTCCTGACAGTGCTGTTTTTAGGCTGAAATCTCTTTGCTGCTTTTTTCCCTTATAATGTTTCTCTTTGCTAGAAATTGCTCTTTGCTTGTTCTGGTATTATTCTTAGGTATAAATATATCTTTGCTCATTGTTCTGATTTTTTTTTTTTCCAGGTAAACAGTTTATCATTGCTTGTTTTCCTGTCAGTACTAATGTTAGGTAGAAGTATATCTTTGCTTTTTTTCCTGAAAGTGTTGTCCTTAGTTACGTCTTTGCTTGTGTGCCGGGCAGTGTTTTTGTTGTTGTCCTTATGTTATTCTTTAGTAGAAATTTAAAATTGTCAACACTATTTTCATTCATACTAGTTATAAAAACAGTCTGCCATACGTGGTGGGGTCAGCTGGACTCTGGGGTCCAGACCCATCAGTCCCGGGAACTTTTTAATCCTACCAGTGTTATCTTTACTATTTACTATTTTGTTTTAAGTTTATTTATTGTGGTTGTAAGTGGGGATGAAAGAGAGTAATAAAGACGTCTTGAAAGAAACTGACTCACGAAGAGAACTGATTGCCCACATCAGAAAGAGATAATCTACATACTTTGGTCATGTATTGAGAATGGGAAAACTGGAGTACATCGTGACAGTAGGAAAGTTAAAGGGGAGGAGAGGCAGAGGGAGACCAAGAGTACAGATGCTGGACAGTTTGACATCGTGGCATAGAAGATCATCTATGTTAGAAGTACACGAAACAGAAGGTTGTGGATAGACATGACTACCAACGCCACACTGCATGGACTTTCAGAAGAAGAAGTGGGGATGGTTGTAAGTTGCATAGGTCATAAGTCGCACAGGTCGTAAGTCGAGGAAGAGATGTTGTATAACCTACCTGTGTTTGTTAACACAACAGTTGTAATTTTTTATTAAATTATTTTCAGCTGTACACTATCAATGCAAGGTAAAATTCTGGCCACCCGTACACATACATCCAGAATTGAAGCCAAACAACTTTGTTCTAAAATTGTCATGAAGTGGATGAGAATGAGTCAGGATGTTATTTATGTGAGTTGAAAACCTGTTGGCACATGTTTTGTTGTTGTTGTAATAATTCTTTTTATCACTATTACCTTCATCATGTGTCATGCCTTTAGTGTGGGTGATTGTGGCTACCGGTCTAACAAAATTACCTTCTTCATGTGTCATGCCTTTAGTGTGGGTGATTGTGGCTACCGGTCTAACAAAACTACCTTCATCATGTGTCATGCCTTTAGTGTGGGTGATTGTGGCTACCGGTCTAACAAAACTACCTTCATCATGTGTCATGCCATTAGTGTGGGTGATTGTGGCTACCGGTCTAACAAAACTTTTTTCTTTATGTGTCATGCCTTTAGTGTGGGTGATTGTGGCTACCGGTCTAACAAAACTACCTTCATCATGTGTCATGCCATTAGTGTGGGTGATTGTGGCTACCGGTCTAACAAAACTACCTTCATCATGTGTCATGCCTTTAGTGTGGGTGATTGTGGCTACCGGTCTAACAAAACTACCTTCTTCATGTGTCATGCCATTAGTGTGGGTGATTGTGGCTACCGGTCTAACAAAACTACCTTCATCATGTGTCATGCCTTTAGTGTGGGTGATTGTGGCTACCGGTCTAACAAAACTACCTTCTTCATGTGTCATGCCATTAGTGTGGGTGATTGTGGCTACCGGTCTAACAAAACTACCTTCTTCATGTGTCATGCCTTTAGTGTGGGTGATTGTGGCTACCGGTCTAACAAAACTACCTTCTTCATGTGTCATGCCTTTAGTGTGGGTGATTGTGGCTACCGGTCTAACAAAACTACCTTCTTCATGTGTCATGCCTTTAGTGTGGGTGATTGTGGCTACCGGTCTAACAAAACTACCTTCTTCATGTGTCATGCCTTTAGTGTGGGTGATTGTGGCTACCGGTCTAACAAAACTACCTTCTTCATGTGTCATGCCTTTAGTGTGGGTGATTGTGGCTACCGGTCTAACAAAACTACCTTCTTCATGAAGTCCTGGACACAGCTAAGGGTCACAGGTTGATTAGAGGAAAGTCTTGGATATAGGGGGCTGCATGGTCTTGAGGCATGGTGTCCGCCTCAAGTGTTTGGTTCCAGGTTCAATCCCCGGCAAGGGCTGGGATTTTTTTCACGTGGACTTGGACTTCTTGTAATTCACACCGGTCTCTGGGTAGTGAGATCGGACGCCCGTGTGCATTGTTGCGCACGTAAAAATCCCTGCCTAGGCAAAATTTGGAGTTAAAAATCTACCCAAAGTATTTCATGATTCTTTTTGGCGCTACAGAGCCTGTGCATTGTACTGAGCTTCTTTGGAAATCTAACTTGAGTTAGAAGAAGAACAAAGCACTTATGGGTTACAACCCGTGTGCTATGATGTTGATCGGTTGTTCAAACTTGAGTCTTGGATAGTACAAGCAGAAGATGCAATTACAGATGTGTGTATGCCGGGAAACATTGGGAGATTAGAGGGTCACAGTGACAGAGCAAAAGGCTGACTAGCAGAGGGTTATAATCACATTATCCAGATGGGCAAGGATTGGTTGGCAGGTGGTGCTGAATCAGAAATTAAACAATTGATTCACGGCTGTCTGCTGAAAGGCAGAAACAGTGGGTGGGGGTTCATTGCCCAAGCAAATTAATGACGCTTATTGCAACCAAATCTAGTGCATGATACTACATCATCTGGTTCGGGAATGGAGGTGGAGGCAGTCACAGCAGCTTTCTGCTGGCTTGAGAACTGGTACACATTTTGTGATTGTAACTGACTCACACAGCATGTTACGGATGGTGGAGGCAGGCATGGGTGCGGAATGGCAAGCATTGCTCCAGCAGTCCTGGGTAGTTGGCCCTGAGCCCTGTTTGATTATTTTCTCCAAGACTTGCAGGGGTGACAGGAAATGAACTGACAGCCAGACTGGTTGGTTCTGCACCAATGGGTCCGGAATTTGTGCATGGCAAGCTCGACGTGGACAAGGTCCTTTAGGATCAAGTGAAAAGCGCAGAGGCATAAATCGATCATTGTGGTCGGCAGAGAATGCTACAGTTGGGAGTGGCCAGAGGGATCTAGTTGACACTCTACACTTGAAGGAAAAGCAAGGCGGAGATATGATCAAAGTGCTCCTGCACCATCGGAACTGTAACTCTTTGTTGACTACTGAGGATAGGGATGGAGCACGTGTGAGAATGTCCCTGAGTATAGGGATGTCAATTCTTCATTCATTCATTCATTTATTAGAAATACATGAACCTATTTTTCCATTTATATTAACAATGTATTTATATAATTATTTATTCATATTAATAATTGTTGTGTATGTTTGAACATGCATATTGTGTTCTTCATATCACTCTTACACTGTACGATCCCCCTTGTACAGCCCAACATGTAACTATAACTGACTTAACACAGAATGCTTTGGAAAAACAGAAGCTGGTGTCCTTCACCTAGAGTGGCTTGCAGTGCTTGGTGAAACCCAGGTTAGGGGCATTTCAGGTATTTTCTCTCCAGGACATTCCTGTATGCAGGGCAGTGAGCAGGCTGTTAGACTGGCCCTAGCTGCTAATCCACTGGGTGGTGAGCTACATCACGGTAACATGGGCATGGTGACGACTCTTGGTGGTCAAGTGGACACTGCCGCTGTCAGGGGCAGGATTTAACCATAATGAGGCTGTAAGGTATATAAAACACCTAGGCCCCACAACCGGTCCTTCACAGAGCTTTCTTCATGCCAAGCCTGCAAGTCTCTCTAGTAATTCTCAAGCCCTATGTGCTTTCATATCCAGAATCCTCTACTGTTTCAAATTATACCAGCTGATTAAGCCTTTTAAATGTATGGGCAATAGAAATAAACTATTGTTTAAATTTTAGCAACAGAAAAAATCAAGAATGTGTCTGTAAAATCATATAAATTATATTAGATAATCCTTTAAAGGGCTGTATTAAAAGAAAAGTGCATTTTAATTTTAAAAATAGGAATTTATTGAGGCCCCTGCAGATTGTGAAGCCCTAAGCTGCAGCTTAGTTAGGTTTTGCCTAAATCCAGCAATGAGCTCTACAGACAGAACATCCATACCTTCAGAAATTAAATCAGTGATGACTAAGTAGAGGATCTGGACAGTTTTCATCTATTGATTCATTGATGATTGAGTAGAGGATCTGGACAGTTTTCATCAATTGATTAAGTGATGACTGAGTAGAAAATCTGGACAGTTTTCATCAATTGATTAAGTGATGACTGAGTAGAAAATCTGGACAGTTTTCATCAATTGAATCAGTGATGATTGAGTAGAAGATCTTGACATTTTTCATCAATTGATTCAGTGATGATTGAGTAGATTATCTGGACAGTTTTCCTCAAATGAATCAGTGATGATTGAGTAGATTATCTGGACAGTTTTTATCAATTGAATTAGTGATTATTGAGTAGAGGATCTGGACAGTTTTCATCACTTGATTCAGTGATGACTGAGTAGAGGATCTGGACAGTTTTCATCAGTTGAATCAGGGATGACTGAGTAGAGGATCTGGACAGTTTTCATCAGTTGATTCATTGATGACTGAGTAGATGATCTGGACAGATGTCATCAATTGAATCAGTGATGACTGAGTAGAGGATCTGGACAGATGTCATCAATTGAATCAGTGATGACTGAGTAGAGGATCTGAACAGATGTCATCAATTGATTCAGTGATGACTGAGTAGAGGATCTGGACAGATGTCATCAATTGAATCAGTGATGATTGAGTAGAGGATCTGAACAGATGTCATCAATTGATTCAGTGATGACTGAGTAGAGGATCTGGACAGATGTCATCAATTGAATCAGTTATGATTGAGTAGAGGATCTGGACAGATGCCATCAATTGAATCAGTGATGACTGAGTAGAGGATCTAGACAGTTTTCATCAATAGATTCAGTGATGACTGAGTAGAGGACCTGGACAGATGTCATCAATTGAATCAGTGATGACTGAGTAGAGGATCTAGACAGTTTTCATCTATTGAATCAGTGATGATTGAGTAGAGGATCTAGACAGTTTTCATCTATTGAATCAGTGATGATTGAGTAGAGGATATGGACAGTTTTTATCAATTGATTCAGTGATGATTGAGTTGAGGATCTGAACAGATGTCATCAATTGAATCAGTGATGATTGAGTAGAGGATCTGAACAGATGTCATCAATTGAATCAGTGATGATTGAGTTGAGGATCTGAACAGATGTCATCAATTGAATCAGTGATGATTGAGTAGAGGATCTGAACAGCTGTCATCAATTGAATCAGTGATGATTGAGTAGAGGATCTGGACAGATGTCATCAATTGAATCAGTGATGATTGAGTAGAGGATCTGGACAGATGTCATCAATTGAATCAGTGATGATTGAGTAGAGAATCTGGACAGTTTTTATTATGTACAGAAAAACTTTTAGTCAGTACTCTGACACCATCCAAGTGGTCACTTTATTGGCTAGTGAAGTAAGGGACAGCCTATGATTAAGTGAAAATGCCTCAAGCACAGCCATGGCTATTTATTTTATTTATTTATTTATTTGTTCATTCTTGTGCAGGTGGGGTCACAGATGGTAGGGAAAACAATAACAAAAAGTGAACTGCTTTTGTCTGCAATGAAGAAGCAGGCTCTTGGGGAGCCACCAGCAAAGATTTTCAGAAAGACACCAGGTCATAAAGGTAAGTCTTCTTGTGTTGTCTGTGTATGCTCATCACACATTATCCTTATCTCGTTGAGTCCCAAACAATGTATGATGTGTGAATCATCATATCTGCTTAGCTCAGTATGCTGTCTTACTTTTGTGTTCAGTCAAAACACACTGAAGAAATCTGGCTTGTACAATATTCACTACTACTATTTTATACCACTTTGAAAGTTAAGTCATTGACAGATTTTAATTATAGATGCTTCTTCACTGACATCTCTTATGAAATCTTGTTCTGGTACTCAGAGAGTAGAAACATTGGTACCCATTTTGTTTCTTTAGGGGCTGTTTAATTGCTGTAAATTGGAGTTAGCATGTTCAGGTCCTTTTTTTTAGGGGTTATTATTGATTTCTTCATCAGCATTTCCCCTTAATGTCAGCATTGGCATACCAAACGTCAATGGTCAGGATTTTACAACCGAGGATGCATAATAAGGAAAGTCATTTCTCTTGATCTACAATGGCTTTCAGTTTACAGCTTTCACTGTTATTCCAACATGCAGAGCACTTGTCACATTGTATTCTGGTTTACATCTAGGCATTGATATCTGCACCTGTTGATCCAGCACATCCAGTTTCAGAAAATCCTTAATTAATCATCTTTTACAACCTGCTTGTTTAGAATCAGTGGTTCTGTTCTCTTTTTCCTTGATATGAGGTCACAGAACAAGCAAAGGGATTTATAGATTTCACTTTTGTGTGTTGTCCTTTGTGTCTTCTAATCTCTGTTCCTTACCTCATTGTGCATGTTTGCCAGTCAGTATTTTTATTTATTATTGCAATTTTTTTGTTGCTGTACCTACAATGTAACCAACCTCCTTCTGTCTTTGGGGATATGTTACATGATGAAACCCTAATCTATAGTGTAACTTGCGTACCACAGTCTGAAAACAATAGGAGCAGCATTTTAAAACATGGACCATAAATTTAACCCTTGTATTCTACACAGGGCTTATAGTGGGCCTTGACACCTGAAAAAACCTGTTGAACAATAACTTGCTGTTTCAGAGCTTTAAAGCTCCCTTTAAATTGTTTTAAAAAAAAAATGCGTGGACGTCCTTGAAATTTGCCAGTGTCAATTTGGAAATCATAAATGAAAAACGTTCTTTGAAAGACATGTGATTGATGGCTACCGGAGGGCTGATGATTGAAAGTGTTTTCTTTGCTGTAATATTTCATCATACAGCATGCAGACATAAAATAAACAGCTCCAGTATAAGAACTAAGGTGTAAGCTGCCATTGAAATCTATTACCTCACTTATAAGGAAAGTATTGTCCCTCATCATTGGATGCTTTGTAAAGTACTCAGTCGATGGCTGTTGAAGGAACGGCTGCCACTTGTGCAGGCCTCAAACCTCAAGGAATTTCTTTAGATCTTTTATCCAGTTCATGAACAGGTATGTGGTGGTCGACTCTGTGTCTTAGTCGATGCGAATGCTTCATAATGCCCGGATGCCGGGTTCGATCCCAGCTGCGGGCTATGAGCCTTGCGTTGGTTTCGACAGTGGTATCAAGAAAGCTGACCGCCCGGAAAGCACTGGCAAACTACTGGACGTAAATTTGCCTAAAGAAACCACACAACAGCCAGGGGCTGTTGGGGTTGGTTCTGCAACGTCCTGTAAAGGATACCCAACTAACCATTGTCCCTCATCAATGGATGCTTTGTAAAGTCTGCGGTGGATGGCTGTGAAATGAACGGCTGCCACTTGTGCAGGCCTCAAACCTCAAGAAATTTCTTTAGATCTTTTATCCAATTCATGAACAGTTATGTGGTAAAGTGATCAAGCCGTTTGCCTCATGCTCTTAAGGCTGTCAGTTTGTTTCATGGGTGCATCATTCAGTTCATAAGTGCTCTTCTTGCAAAGATCCATGGGGATTGCCCCTGGAGCTATGGAGTTTGTGCTTTGCACTCTGCTGTTGGCTGCAGAGAGAGGCCAAGCCATATGGTATAAATGCAGTTGATTCTCTCGGCTTTAACTTTGTTTTGGAAGATAGACTAGTTATACCTAGGATATCGTTAAAATTGCTCTCTCAAATTTTATTTTCAGAGGATGGATTAGAGGAATTTAGCAAAGTTGATGAGAAAGAAAGTCTCCCAGAGAATTTAACTGTCAGACCATTGTTTCCTTGGTTGGCTGCAGCTATGTATGAGATACTGGATGAGTATTACCAGAAGGTGGGTTCTTCCTCCTTCTCCTCTACCTCTTCCTCCTTCTGCTTCTTCTTCTTTTTCTTTTTCTTCTTCTTCTTTTGCTTCTTCTTCTTCTTCTTTTGCTGCTGCTTCTTCTTCTTATTCTTCTTCCGGGGCACTCGAAAACCACTCAAGGAGATCTGGCTTACTATATTCACATTGTTGGTCTCTCTAATATCAGGCAGACATTTTATGACATTTTACCTCAGATAGGTGTAAAGCAGGCCTATTCCACTGGTCGCCAGACCTGGTCCGCAGAGGCCTAGCAAGTGGCCTGCAGATCACCTGCTAACTGTTCTGTAGTAATGATCTTTTTTTGTTTTTTTTGAGTTGAGGCCACTGTACTGTAGTAATGATCTTTTTTTTTCTTTTTTTTTTTTTGAGAGTTGAGGCCACTGGCCCGCATTGTTTGCCGTTTTCTATCATTTTTTACCCTGAGTCAGTTTAGTTGAATGGCCCTGGTGTACAGTGTGTACGGGTCTTATCAGTTTGCACATTATCCTGGTGTACAGTGTGTACGGGTCTTATCAGTTTGCACATTATCCTGGTGTTCCACTACCACATATAGTTATGCACCTCTACATCCCATTTGTGTTTGGTATGTTAAGGATCACCTGAATTTCATTGAGTTTTTGTCAGTGATCTTGGAACCCCAGTTTGTTAAAGGGGGAAATAGACCCTCAGTGCCCTAACAAGCATGTTGTAAGAGTTGACTTTTTAGCAGCTTCCTTCTAAGTTGGATTGCATTTGCCTGAGAAGCAAGGAACCACCTGTCTGCTTATACATAAGCCAGATCTGTAGAGCGCATGTGCACGCAGCACTCAAGTTCTGGAACAAGTAGATAAACAGCCAGAACTTTTGGCTGGAGCTTACAGTGGCTGAGTGCGAAGAAGGAGAAAAATTACTACATGAAAAAAATGTATATATATATATATAAGATATCTTTCAAAACGGTTTTCACCTATCCCCCCATCCTCCCCCCGTCCACCAAATGGCGCCCCAGAGCCCACGTAGGATGAAAAGGCTGTGATGTCTGCACTTTTGGGCTGAGCACATCTGATTTCAGCAAACCCCCTAACTAGTTGTCTTTCACGGCATGCTTGTTGAGCAGTATTGCAGGGCCATCCAGCTAAGTTTACACAAGGACCAAGCAGTGGGGATCGTCGCCTAAACCCCAGCCTAGAAAGAACTTTAATACGATACCAGTGGCAGTGTATCTGCGAACCACCTATTGATTAACACCCCCCCCCCCCCCACCCCCCACCAATAACCCGAAACCCACATGGGGCGAGAGAATATTACAACTCTTGTCTGTTTTTTTTGCAGATCACCCTGGAGGATTTGGTGCTGGAGCTGAAGGACACGCCCAAGTCTCAGCGGGAGGTTATCGTATCCTGTGCCACAAAGATGGGGTTTCGCTTGGCGAAAAGGCTGAACTGTGATGGCCCTGTTCTCAACCGCACAGTGACGGCCCAGGATATGGACAAGATACTACAACTTCATGGAGGGGAATCAGGCCGTTATAAACTGGTTAGATTTTCTTTTGCTCTTCTTCTTTTTTCTTCTTCTTTTTCTTCTTCGTCTTCTTCTTCTTCTTTTTCTTCTTCTTATGTGAGTTCAACACTGTAAACTCCATCAGAAAATTCTGACTGTTCTTCCACTTCTTGACTCTAGTACTGTTCTAGAACCTGAGTGTTGCGTGCACATCCATTTTACAGATCTGATTCATGTGTATGCAGACAGTTGATTCGTTACCTCTCAGGCGGATGCACTCTGACTTCGAATGAAGCTCTCTGTTTGTAGAGTCTTTCAATATTCTTTGGGTTGGTATTGGGTTTGTTCTTGTTTTCCCCACAATAGGCCTCCAGAACGCACAGTTTATTACTCTTATGAATTTATGTGTCTTCAACTTTTGATTTATATACTTAAAATGTGGGGAGGCGAGGAGGGACCGAGTGATCTGGCCAACACTCAGCACTCAGGGGAAAGACATTATAGATTAATACAGTCAGACTGTTCCTGGTTCCTGGAACTGGAATTCAGTGCTTGCTGGCTGGTTGGTCGGGATTCTACTGTGCAGTTAAGTTTGTGATAAATTGTGCTGAATGCTGTTATGTTGGATCTTAACTGAGCTCATCTCAACTTCCCTCAGATGTGATTTTCAGACATTTTCTTCAGCCTTGCCAATTTTTTTTTGAAATTTTATCATTTTTTAAACTTTTGTGTGTGTGTGTTATGTTTTCTGAGTATCTTTTATGAAGCTTCTGTTAGGGAGTTTTCATCTTCAGCTTTCTTGTTATCTTCTTTGAATATCATTTATGATACTTTCATGTATATCCAATTTCTTCAGGTTTCTGTTTTCTTTTGTGAATATAATTTTGATTCTTCTGTGAATTTCTTAAGTCTTGAGATTTCTGTTTATCTTCTTTGTGTATCATTTATAATACTGCCCTGTATATCTTGTTTTTCTTGAACTTTTTAGAAATCTCATATGAATATCATTGCTGCTATCTCTTTTTCTAGTAACTTCATAAACGTGTATTGAATGATTGCACCTGTTCTGTGTTTATTAATCAAACATCTTGTGCCCTCAGTGAAATGTTCATGTCTGGAAGGCCTTGCACTAATTAGATTTAGTGGGCATCTTTCCATCTCTAAGACAATAGTGTTGTATTGTACTGTAAAGAAAGAGGCCTGGGAATCACAACGCATAGCCATGGCGAGTTTGTCTTGCTAAACCTGTTTGCCTGGAACAATGTTCCACCTGTCTGTAACACAAAGCCTGGGCAGTATTGTAGAGTCCATGTCTTGCCCATGTAGCACGATCACTCATTGAACCTGCTTTGTTAACTGCACATACACAGATCTTTATATTGTCCTCAGGTATCGTGCAAGAAGCCTCTCAGCGAGGAAGAACTTGAAGAGTTTAGAAGCCAGTGGCTGGAGCAGCATAGGAAGTTGGTGGAAGCTCGAACAAACGATATCCCAGAAGCATATCCAGAAATTGTCCCTGTGGTGGAAAGCCGACTGGACCACAATGACTCGTCTGAACAGACATTTCCTGCTGCTGTCCGTCCACATAAGGCTAGAGAAACTTCTACAGGGCCTTCATCTCTTCAAGTGCCCCTACCTCATAAAGTGCCCCCACCACCACAGTTTTCAGCCTACAGACCTCGATTTGTACCCATAATTCCACCACCTTTTCCACCTTGGGGTTTGCCGCCAAGACCATTTTTTAGGCCAGGTTTTCCACCTGTGAGAAACCCTTACTTATTTAGGAGGGATCCACTTAGTGGATACTAACAAAACAAAAACACAAAACATTGTTTTATCTGACCATATCAGATTTTATTCTAAGCATGTCATCCTTTGAAAGTTATTGAACAAAAGTTAAATGCATTTTAAACATGAAAATACCTGATGAATTTAATGAACAGTAAATGGGGGCTAATTCAAGAAAGTCAGAGAAATTAGACAAATGTGTAGACCGCCATCTTAACATAACATAACCCTTGACCCTTTAGGGTCTTGGAGGTGTATCAATGGAAGTACTAGCACATAAAAACCCGCCATCTTTCTCTGTCTTCCGCTCGATGAATAAGTGTATAACTTGGTCCTGTCCATTTCTTGATGTTGTATGTAATTCCATGTTCTTCTTTGCCCTCCTCTTCTCTGACTACACTCCAGTGTTATATCCACTATCTTATATCAGCAGTTTATAAGAGAAACAAATAGCGATAACCTGAGGTAAAAAGGACAAAGAATCTTCAAACAAGAGCAGAAATGGAAAACAGAAGAAGTGAGAGAAACCACAAGTCAGGGTCATATTTAGATTTGATGAAACCCTAAGGCTGTGAGGCCCCTACTGTTTCAAATTACACCAGTAATTTCAGAAACACCAACCAAAGATATGGTGTGAAAGATATGGAGTGAAAGTTATGGTGTGAAAGATATGGTGTGAAAGTTATGGTGTGAAAGATATGTTGTGAAAGATATGGCGTGAAAGATATGGAGTGAAAGATATGGTGTGAAAGATATGTTGTGAAAGTTATGGAGTGAAAGATATGGTGTGAAAGTTATGGAGTGAAAGATATGGTGTAAAAGTTATAAAGTGAAAGATATGGTGTAAAAGTTATAAAGTGAAAGATATGGTGTAAAAGTTATAAAGTGAAAGATATGGTGTAAAAGTTATAAAGTGAAAGATATGGTGTGAAAGTTATGGAGTGAAAGATTATGAGTGAAAGATATGGTGTGAAAGTTACGGAGTGAAAGATATGGTGTGAAAGAAATGGAGTGAAAGATATGGTGTGAAAGATATGTTGTGAAAGTTATGGAGTGAAAGATTAAGAGTGAAAGTTATGGAGTGAAAGATATGGTGTAAAAGTTATAAAGTGAAAGATATGGTGTAAAAGTTATAAAGTGAAAGATATGGTGTAAAAGTTATAAAGTGAAAGATATGGTGTAAAAGTTATAAAGTGAAAGATATGGTGTGAAAGTTATGGAGTGAAAGATATGGTGTGAAAGATATGGAGTGAAAGATATGGAGTGAAAGATATGGTGTGAAAGATATGGTGTGAAAGATAATGGAGTGAAAGATATGGAGTGGAAGTTAAATGCATTTTAAAATAAATGTCTGAAACAAAAAAACCATGAACGTGAAATGAGATCAATTCCGTGAAGAGAGATCACAGTAATGTCGGGACAGATACCTGTATTGACTGCAATCAGACAAAGAAGGTGGAGATATATTAGGCACACACTGAGACGAAATAAACAAAGAATTACAAAACAGGCGCTGAAAAGGGAAACAGACTGAGGAAGGGAAAAAAAAGGACATCTAAGAGAAACATTAACAACACAAGTGGCAAAAAATGTCAGAAATTTAAAAAAAGTTGCATGTAACATAGTGGAGGAGGAATGGGATGTGAGCACTATGTGATGTCTGAGACGCACAAAAATGATGATGATAAATCTCAGAAAACTTTAAAATTTATAAGTCAAGCACATCAAGCTGATAATTTTATCCAGTTTGAAGATCCTACAACAGGGCAGAGTAATAAAAGCCTGAGATTATGTTATTCAAAATAATATTAATAACATTTCTTCATTTCCGGGGGGAATCAGAAAGAGAGAGAGAGTGTGCGGGTGGGTGTGTGTGTGTGAGAGAGAGAAATTAATTAAAAGAATATTGCATTTATGGGGGGGGAGGCGATAATTATTTGAGGCCCCTGGAGATTATGAGGTCCTAATCTGTAGCTTAATTACCTTATGCCTGAATCCATCTCTGCAACCAGTGAACATTAATGAGAGAGGTCAGAGGTGACAGACTATTAAATATAAATTATCGGAAGGGTTGCGCTAGATGAAATACTATAGCGGAATCGACTGACTGACTTTCTACCCCACCAGGACATCACACAAGTGATAAACACCCGATGACACAAAGTGCCACCATGCGGGTGAGGATCACAGTGGAGAGGTCCCAGAAACCGCGTTCGGCCTTTAGGCGATATTTATGGCCAGACTATAGTGCGGCCTCTGGCAAGAGCCTTAGTAGGGCTGCAAATAATGAAAAATTGCATCCTAAAAAGGACGGCAAGGTAATATCGATTTATAGGAATCGACTGCATGCCCTTTGTGGTGCCGCAGCTGCAGGATATCATGATTCTAACATACATTCTAACATACATTCTAACATACATATTATACGTTGATCTTTATTACCTACATGCAAATTTATTATTTAGCGAATAACATTTTGAGCAGCTTGTGATGTTTGGAGCAACCAAATATTTTTATCCAAACAGATGATAAAACTTGTACATAAAACAAACATTTAATCTCTGTACGTATAATTAGTGTACAGGGACTTCTGTCTATACTCTAAGCATCAGTTCCGGAACTTTATGATCCTACCCATGGGGTTATCTCTCTTTATTTACTTTTTTTGTGTGCTCGTAAGCGAGGGAGGTCGTAAGTCAAGGAGAAGGTAGACTTGGTAAGTCTTTCCTCTTGAACCTAGGGCGGCGCATTTGGTAGAGGTCATAGCTCTCCATGTTTGGCGGTTGGTTGCTACCTGTTTTAGGTCTTTTACATTCATTAGGCCCGAGTTTGAGCCTTCCCCGATGATGTTTCTAGGCAGTGTCTCTCTTGGTCTTCTCCGTTTTTGTTTCCCTTCCAGTGTCCATATGAGGGCATGATGGGGTAGTCTTGTCTTATCCATTCTGAGTGCAAGAAATGTACTTATGGTAGGTTAGTTTCCTAATATTTAAGTGAATATGAGAGATTATGATTACATGGTAAAATGTAGCTTTATATGAGCACTGTTGTCCTGTTTATGTTGACTGTGAACTAAACATTATTACTAGTTTTATGGAGAAATTGAGTTTTGTTGTTACATGAACATTTATCGTTTACTGAAATAAAATGTCAATTTTGAGAATGTTTTTGCCTCGAGTTAATTGAATGTTAAATTAAGTATCAACATCATAGCACTCAGGACACTCCCATAAGCGCTCTGTCCCCATCTTCAGCAGCAAACAAAGAATTCCAATTCCAATGGCACCAGTAACTATCTGATTGTATATCCGTTTGCTTTCCCTTGAGTGTTGAGCAGCAGCCAGATCCCCTGGTGACCCCCTGCAGCACCATTTTCCTCAGACCCTAATGATCTATTTGTGCCTCCGCACTGTTTAATCGTTCCCAAAAGGCCCTCACATCTAACTTGTCATATATCAATTAACCACCAAGTGGTGCGGAAACGACCAGTCTATCTGCCTGCTCATTTCCCAACACACTGGCATGACCTGGAGAGAATATCCAAAGGGTGCTAACTACCCGGGACCTCTGAGTGATGCTTGTCACTCTGCACAGAGCTTGAGTTCATTAAAACAGGATAAACTTGGGAGGCAAGTCTAGTCACTAAAATTAGTTTAACATCCTGATAAGGGCATTAGTGGTTCTAAAATATTCTTCTTCTTCATGGAAAGTTCCGGTTGTTCATGCACCTCTGGACTTTAGTCTTGTTCCAGAACCTGAGAGTTGCATGCATATCCATTTTACAGATCTGACTTATTTTGCATGCAGGCTGTTGGTTCCTTCCCTCTCAGGCAGATGCACTTTGTCTTGAAAGGAAGCCCCCAGTCAATTGACTCTTACAACATGCTTTTGAGGAGGCAGCCTGTCTGGTCTTGTTTTCTACTAACAGGGCCTGGAACCCACTCTCGGGGAGTTCTGAAGTAAAGAATTCAACACTTTCAGTGGCTCTACTGCAGGGAATGTTTTCTGATACCTGTTTTAGGATGGGCCAGGTGTACTGGTGTTAACCCACATGTGGTGGGACAGCAAGAACTGGGCTCATACTGGTCAATAGACAGACTTTTCTTTTTAGGATAAATGTCCCACAATGTTGAAAAAAGTTGCCATTACTCGTCACAGTGTTGAAAAAAAGGGCCAGTACTCATCACAGTGTTGACAAAAGTTGCCAGTACTCATCAAAGTGTTGACAAAAGTTGCCAGTACTTATCACAGTGTTGAAAAAAGTGTCAGTACTCGTCACAGTGTTGAAAAAAGGTGTCAGTACTCATTACAGTCTTGAAAAAAAGTTGCCAGTACTCATCACAGTGTTAAAAAAAGTACCAGTACTCATTAGTGTTGAAAAAAGTTGCCGGTACTCCCCACATGTTGAAAAAAAAGTTCCAGTACTCGTCACAGTGTTGGAAAAAGTCTCCGGTATTGATTACAGTGTTGGAGAAAAGGTACAGGTACTCACCACAATGTTAACTTTTCTGTCATCTTTTTCTTCTTATTTTTCTTCTTCTTCTTCTTCTTCTTCTTCTTCTTCTTCTTCTTCTTTTTCTCCTTCTTCTTTATTTTCTTCTCCATCTTCTTCTTCTTCTTCTTCTTCTTCTTCTTCTTCTTCTTCTTCTTCTTCTTCTTCTTCTTCTTCTTCTTCTTCTTCATTTTCTTCTCCATCTTCTTCTTCCTCTTCTTCTTCTTCTTCTTCTTCTTCTTCTTCTTCTTCTTCTTCTTCTTCTTCTTTTTCTTCATCTTCTGCTGCTGCATTCACCCTCCAAATAGTGTTTGGCACGTTGGATAGGTTGACAGTGAACCTGCGATATCTGAGCAGTCGACCCAACACATCCCCTATCAACAAATCCCTAATTTGTCATCTCTTATGCGCATAATTCTATAGGGGCGCCAGGTGTGTTCTCTGACCCGCGTGCAAATGGTGTCCCCGAACACACACGGGAATGTTAAGCTTATGACATTACCAGGTAACGGGCTGTGTTGGGCCTAATTCATGGAATGTCAACAGCTGCAGACTGGCGACACGTCTGTTGCTTATTCTACGCTCTCGCCGGCTGTAAACTCCAGTGGAGAGTTCTGGTTGTTCGTCCACTTCTGGATTTTAGTCTTTTTCTAGAACTTGATTTTGCATGTTTTATAGTTCTGACTCGGCTCTGTGGCTAAGTCGACGCAAACGCTTCGTAATGCCGGGGTGCCCGGTTCGATCCCAGTTGCAGTGCCATGCGCGTTGCGTTGGTTTCGACAGTGGTATCAGGGGGCCGACCGTCCCGAGGCAATGGCAAACTACTTTACGTAGATTTGCCTAGAGAAACCACACAACAGCTAGGGGCTGCTGGGGTTTGGTTCTGCAACGTCCTGTAAAGGATACGCAACTAACCTTTTTTATCTGTAAGCAAACGATTGGCTAAAGACAGGCCCTAGCTGACTGGTAATGCTGCTGACGTCACTAAACCGGGCTAAGGATACGGTTTTTTTTTTTTTTTTAAGTATCCAGAAACCATGAGTTGTTAACCCTTTGACTCGGTACTATTGATATCACAACCCTTCGGCGTCGATTCCTTGATAAAGTAAGTAAAGTCACGGCCTTCTCTATTTGGTTGGTAAAGTAAAGGACCCTTTTCCACGCCTTTAGGCATGTAGGGCTAGGCCTAAATTTTATATGATTCCATGTTAGATATCGTAAATCTGGGAGGAGTGTCGCTGTTGTACCTACACCCGGGCGTGAACCGGACCACAAGGAGTTCGTCACCCGGTCGCCGCGCCGTCCGGTTTAGCGCTAACGAGCCGGGCTTACAATGCGTTAACCAAGCGATTCTCAAACTGGGTACCGTGAGCGTATGTCAGAATTGCCGTGGCAATAATTTAGAATTTTTCCAAATCTGTTTGACATTAAATTTGTATTGGTTGTTCCCCCCCCCCCCTTCTTTTCTTAAATATTCAAACCGCTTTAAGGGTAGCTGTGCGGCGAAATGTTGTTTATTGCCCGACGAAAATCGTTTGAGAAACGCTGCTTTAACGTATCGTTAGCCTGGTTTTGTGACGTCAGCAGCATACACCCGTTAGCTGGAGACGGTCTCGGTCAGTTGCTCGCCTCCCGGGCGGATTCACTCGGTCTTCGAAGGAAACACATCGATAACACAACCGAATGTAGCTGCCATGGGGTTAACACGGGCCAAGTCCGATTAGAAGCAGGGTTGCCAATTTTTTTAAAAATGTGTGTGGGGGGGGGGGGGGGTCTATGACAGTTTCATTTGGCTTTGGTTATCGAAATGTAACAGAAAGAGAATGTCACGGTGTAAGTTAGTTAAGCATGCGTGACATATTGCTAGTAACTAGATATAAAATGTCACAGTATAGGATATTTTAGCACGCGTGACACATTGCATACGTGCTGTTTGGTCTACCGAACAAATCCCGGACTGACACTAAAAGTTTTACACCCTGAGATTACAAAACCTCAGTCTGGACGGCAAGCCACCATTGCAAATCCTAGATACCGCATTCAATCTCCAAAGAAGTAATATGGAGACACCCGTGAGGGCCGAACCAGCCGGGTATAACCTGCAGTCCATGCGGAAGGGGGGAGGGGAGGGGGTATGGCTTGCAGTGGGAAGGTTAGTATAAGCATTTGCTTAGCAGGAGCGTCTGCCTCCGAGTAAACGTCGGCACACATCATCCACTAGACCAGTAAAGGATTCTTTCCCACGCCTTCAGAGCGTTTTGGGTACATAGGGCTAGTCTTATATGTTATAGACCAAACGGCACTTGGTGGCTGATGTGACCAGCATCACGCCGGCAGCACTAGACCAGTGGTCTCCAACCATTCTCAGGCCACTTCCTCCAACCCCCCTCCGACCCCTCCCCCACCACTCCACCCCTCCGACCCCTCCCCCATGAAGTACAGGCTTCAATTGAAAGTGATACCCAGGTACCTTAGTTTGCTTTCTTTTTTAATGTTCCTGTCATTACTAAACTCATTAACTTATTAACTAACTCACTAAGTATACATGTAAACGAAAGATACACAAAGAAAGACCTCCCTTCGCCTGGGGAAACGACCCTTTTAACTCTTTGAGTCCCAGGGGGTTTAGCATCAAAAGCTCAAGAGAAGTCAAGAGAAACTAAAATCAGCGCATCATGCGTTCATTGTGCCGCTAGGAGGAACCTATGAACTTATGATGCGTTCCTTCGGAACGCCTTTAGGCGTACTGGGAATTGAGGGCTAGGCCTATATTTTGTAGAATAATCGAACCCGGCATCCCGGAATTACAAAGCGTTCGCATCGACTTAGCCACAGAGCCAACTCAGCACAATATAATTTTACAAATCCAGCCGTGCTGGACATTCTATTTGTTCTATGTATTTGCTTATACATTATGGTTTTCAAATATATTATTTCTTATGTGTCATTCATCAAATAATAATAATAATAATAATAATAATAATAATAATAATAATAATAATAATAATAATAATAATAATAATACGCACTTAAACAATGCTTTAAACATTCCGGGGGCCCTGCCCTAGACAATAATAATGGCCGAACAGCTCCCCCCCCCCCCCCCCCACCAACCGCTCCTTTTTTCCCCTTTTTTTCGCCCACACTATTTCTTAGTGGTATTTCTCTTCTAGCGCATAGAAAGATACTTGTGTCAACTAAAGCAAATCTCATCAGAACGGCTTTTTGGCCGACTTTGTGCTACCAGTGCCAAACATAAACCCTTACTACAACTAATGAGCGGATCAACCTAACAACTGAGATGAAATGTCTTAGGAGAGCTGCCGATGTGACAAGAAGAAATCAAAGCAGGAATGAAGAAATTAAAAGAAGACTGAAACTAGTCATACAGTTCATTAAAGAACAACAAATGAGATGGTTTGGCCACGTGATGAGAAATCCATAGGACCAACTACCACAAATAGCCACGCTGAAGAAATATAATGAACACAGAGCAAGGGGAAGACCACACAAGAGATGGAGCGACACCATCAAGAGCAACCTAACAGAGCGAAACTTTCATCTCTCTCCCCCCTCCCCCACAACACCTGAGGTAAATGATAAAAACATTAGAGTTTAACACTCTTCCTGTCAAAATTGACGCTAGGCAGGGGCACAGTGGAGCTGAGGCACATTTTTTGCTTCTGTCGGACGGTGGTTGATGTATTTTTGCTCCATTTGTAGGCTGGATATAGTTTCCTCGTCCCGCTTCTGAGTTGAATGCATGGCGTGACACTGTGAGCTGCGGATTTCATTTGGATTTTTTTTTTACTGTGACCAACGTGATGGTGTTAATTGTAGATTCAGAAAATGGCGCGTGTCTTGTCATCGCAATATTGGTGGTGTGATTACAATTGATCACGTGGGCAGCTGCGGATCTGTTGGTGACTTCTGCTATCATCAATGATGACCTGCATTTCAAATGTCGGACTATTTGTGTTAGCACTTCGTATGGCTACCATTTTCTTTAATGGGTGTGCATGCTAGATATGCTGAGACAGCAGTCTGTCAATCTTTCCACAACGGATTGTGATAAACATTCTGTGTGTTTTTCGTTTGCACAGGAGCGGAGCAAAGATGGGGTGACCTGTTTCCTATGAAGCTGAAACTAAGACTACCAGACTACCAGACTACCAGATTGGAGGTAAACTTATGAGGAAAGTTCCGGATTTCGGCTTTATTCTAGACTTTAAGCGTCGCGTTAAAATACAGAGTGTTATCATCTTTAACCCCTGAATTGTATATACTAAATTTGTGTGTTCTATCCAGTTTCTCTCCGTGTCACAGGCCACATAATTTAGGATCCGCTACTGAAACGAGGCCCCGTCACTGACTACAAGGGAATCGGACGTTATTTATAAGACTCGTCTAGATCAATGTTCTTCGAGCCATGGGCCGCTGCCCATGCGAAACAAGGAAAAGTCAAGGTTGGCTGCGGAAATGTCAAGGTGGGAGGTTAAAAATCTCTGATTAATTATATAATTTGATAGGGTATGTAGTTTTTCTCTTTCAGGATTTCTGTCTGTAGAATTAATGCCACAAGGAGGAAAATCAAAGAAGTACAGGCGATATTCAACATAACAAGTCAGCATTTGAAGACGTTAGCTGAAAACTTGGTTCTTTATTAATATACTACTCCAAATGACGTCACAGGACAGTCCAACATTTTAGAGGGTGGTAAGACTAGGTTTCCCGCCATTCTGGTGCTTTTAACGACTCCAAAACGTCTAGAACTGGCCCTAATCCCAACACACCTACGTCCCACGAGAGAGTTCAGCCTTAGTCACACGACTGCATGCAGCCTATCTACCACTCATGAAATATTGGACTGTCCCGTGACCTGCGGATTTCCCGTTTGGAGTAGGATATTAATAACCGAAAACTTTGATAATTATGAAAAAAAAAAAAAAAAGCTGATCCAGTGGTCTTCTGACCCCAGTCGTGTGTTCAGGCATAAAACATGAGCATTGTTTGAGTTTTGGATGTCAACAAGGAATAATATCCATGTCCGATAAAGCTATACGATTTTTGGTGGCGTTTTTTCAGCTTCCAGATTGTATGAAAAGACTTTCTCAGCCATGTCTGTAACACAATCCAAAACGGTGATATCGAGGTAATGTTTCTGCAGCACTACGTCTATCAGAATAACGGCTCCAGTCATTATGTTAGATTGTCTCATCTCTAAGCAGCAGCAAATTTCACAGATGTCCTGTGTACTTTTTTGACATTGGAATTAACAAATAAACTGCCATCTATATTTATGTTGGTTTCTGCGTCAGAAACAAACTGAGACAATTATGACCCCTTTTTGTGGGTCGCGGGTGAAAAAAAAAGTGGGGGGGGGGTGAGAAACATGGGTCTACACCAGTGGTTCTCAACCGTCCTAATGCCGCGACCCTTTAATGCAGGTCCTCATGTTGTGGTGACCCCGAACTATAAAAAAATTTTCGTTGCTACTTCATACCTTCGGTGAATATGTGCTGTCTATGGTCTTAGGCAATCCCTGTGAAAGTGTCGTTCGACACCCAAAAGGGTCGCGACCCACAGGTTGAGAACCGTTGGTCTAAACTGCCTTATTATCACAACGGTTAACTGTCTGCCTCGCTAACACATACCAGATTGCCTTAATACCAGGAAAACTACATTGCGGTCTTAGTCTGTATTGCCATTTTACACGCAGTATCGCTTACTCTGTTACTTTTGCTTCGACGGAACGTAGGGTTATTTCAACCCCCTTCCCCCTTTCCCCCTCCCCCTTTTCCCCAACAATTTAGCACACATTACAGTAACGTATATTCCGTACCACAGAACGTGGTCACGTGTATTCAGGCCCCCATGGTTGAGTATATTACGACTGTTTGTTTGATCACGTACCATCTGGGCAGAAGAACGCTTGTTGTTAATTACCACACACAGAGAAGGACAACAATGATGGATGATGCTCAAGGGACTTTTCCGTTTGAGTCGCAGCGACTGATGGATTTTGCGTCGACTCGTGCTTTGCTAAAGACAGAAAGCAGAAGCGACAGCTCAGTAAAGTTACATAATGAGACAGTTACAAGTCCACAACATAATTGTGTCAAGCTACAGTGTGGAACCTCAGAGCCAGAGTTTTCTGCAAGACAACAAAGTGAGTTCGAGTTCTTTGGTTTCTCTAAGAAAGTCAGCAGGAGATCTTTAAAGGATGAAAGGTCTCACAGCTTGAGCTCTTGGCTTGAGTTGTTGAATCTACAAGATTCTGGTGTCACAGAATGTACCGACGATGGCGGAAAATCTTGGATCAGGCCATCATTTAGGAATTTACTTCCGGGGACTTCATTTGCAGACACTTCCCTTGTTGGAACTGCTTCGCCGGATACGCACATTGCTAGCACCTCGCACAGTTCATTGAATTCCCAAGATATACATACAGACTCCTTTAAGGATGTTCACAGAGCCTCGCTTCAAGATATAGCCACGAGATCGTTTAGAAATATAATCAGTGATTCTTTCACAGATGCACGAAGCGATTCCCTCACAGATGTCTCTTGGAGTTCATCCACAGAAATCCATAGCGACTCTTTCAAAGACACTGCCAATGATTCGTTCTCAGATATATCTGGTGATGCGATCGAGGATACATCCACAATGTTTTTAGACCACACCGATTGTAATTTATTGAAAAGTAAGAGTGGAGATTTTTACAAAGATACAACCGGTGTTTTATTGAATCATGCACCAGGATATTTTTTCAAAAACGTGCCTGCAGATTTGTATAAAGATACCAGCTTGAGTTTGTTTATAAATAGACCCAGAGATTCGCTCAAAAACACCGATAAATGTTCACTTAAAAATATTTACAGACATTCCCTTAAAGATACACCCAGATTTTCATTAAAAGATACAGCTGAGGATTCACACATAGACACAGATGATGAATCTCTCAATGATATTTACAGTGATTCATTTAGAGATGCACCCATGGATACGTACCTCAAAGAAAGGCACGTTAAAGATACTCTCAGATATTCACTCAAAGATACACTGACAGATGTGTTCAAAGAGGCGTATAATGGGTCGCTTACCGATACTTTCAGGGGTTCGCTCAAAGATACATTTTCTAATTCACTCACGCATAATTCTAGTGACCACTGCACTGAATTATCAAGCAATCACAAGGAATCGAAATCAGAACATACCTTCGATGCAAAACTTCAAACAACGAGCAATGCAAATTCTGCAGTATATTTTACAACTGAGCATCGCTTCCTGGAAACAACATCGTCTCTGATTCAGCATCGACAGCCTTCACATTTCAAACAAGAAACATCCCTGTCTCCATTCACTTTAGCCCTTCTAGGAATTACAGCAAACTTTCTTCTTATTGGACCGTTAGTTGTTGCGTTCTGGAACAGTACGTGGTGTTTCTTTGATTATATTCTTCAAGATCACGATTGCCAAGTGTCTGTGTGGACTTCTGCGGCAATAGGGTTTCCCTGTATGGCCTTGGTAACGTTTTTTCAAGGTTCAGTTCTTTCATATTCGTCCAAATGTAATACCCTCGCCCGTTTGATATTATCTCGAACGTATACATACGTTTTGAGTGTTGCCTGTGTCAATCAGTGGAGGAGTACTTGGTTAATTGCTGACTGCTATGTGGGAAGTTCTCTGTTTAATTCAGCAGTGACTTTCGGCAGCGTGTTTCTTGTACTGCTGTTATCTCGATGTTTAGTGAGTGCTTGTGCTCCACCAGTTTTCATTGCGATGGAAGTTCCCCATGTAGAATATTACAAGGTGGCCACTTTTCGCGGAGGTACGGTATGTATCTTTGATACCTGGATAGTATTTTGATTCAGATACATAGAGAAATCCAGATGCATAAAGAGATTAACAGAACGACAGGTAAGTAGTAGTGGTGGTTGGTGGTGCGGCCACTTATTATGGCGGCCGGGGGAGTACGCCGGAGTTCAGTCCTCTGGCCGCATTGCAATTACGGAGTTGAAAAAAGGGAACGAAACAATTGGCAATTACGGAGTGGAAAAGAGGGAACGAAACAATTGGCGATAGACAGCGCGCAGTGCACTGCTGTCATAAAAGGGTTAGGGTTAGGGTTAGGGTAACACATGTAACGTCGACAACTTACCCATAATGACGGCCGCTATATCTGATAATTTTGATACAGGAGTTGCAAATCATGGCCAACAATGTGCTGCTTGTGGCAGTGACGCCATTGGAATTCTGTTAAATTTGAAGGCAATAGCGCCCGGCTAGTGCCCAATTGGTGCCGAATTTTGCGTTTCGGTAGCATCCAGACCCCTTTAATCGTTTGGGTGTGCATGTCCGCAACCACGCAAGCTTATCGCTCATTAAGATATAAAGATCCGCGGTCTCACATCCACGGCCACTAAGTCTTGCGTCGCAAGACCGCGGTCGCTAATTTGAGTCGCAGCGCTTGGTCTACCAGCCATGTCGACCTCACTTTGTTTTGTGATTCGTGCCTTGTCCACTCCGTAATTGCAATGCGGCCAGGCGACTGAACTCCGGCGTACTCCCCCGGCCGCCATAATAGGTGGCTGTAATTTTAAGGAGAACCTTAGAATAATATTATTATAGTAGCAGTGGCTACTGTAGTAGTAGTAGCGTTTGTTGTTTTGGTAGTAGTAGCAAAATACAAATAAACAAAAAAGAAGAAGATACGGATGAAAAACTCGTAGTAGCATAACATTCATAGAAGTAGCAATAGTAGTAGCAGTAGTAGCAACAGCAGCAGCAGTAGTAGAAGTAAAAGTAGTAGTAGTAGAACCAGAAGTAGTGAATATAGTTGTAGTAGTAGTACTAGCAGAAGAAGCAATAAAAGCGGTGTCAGCTGCTGTAGTGACTGTAGCGTAGTAGTAGCAGCAGCAGCAGTAACAATATTACTAGCAGAAGCAGTGTAGTACATTCAAATATACTGAATACTTATTCTGACACTCCCTTCCAACCAGCCAACTTGCTCATTGGAATACCTCCTGGACACTCTAATCTCCGTCTTTGGGATACAGGTCTTAGTGATCGTCTACTGGAGAGCGTTCTGGGAGATCCTGGACTACTGTCTCATGCCGGAAGACCCACATCTCAGTGCGGTCTACTCTGTTGGGATCGGTGTGGGGCTGAGCTGTATCTTGTTTATTTTACAGGTGAGTCATTTTGTGAACCCCCACCCCCCCCCCTCCCCCCCCACTGTCCCCATCTCTTTCGTTCATTCACTGTCGTATTTTGCCTTGTGTGTGTGGGTGTGTATAGTGCTTACCAGGCCCCTCAGCAACAACCCTCATTAGATACTAAAGTACCTGTCTAAGCCACTAGGTTTTGTACACTAAATATTTCTTGGCCACCATAACTGGCACAAAGAAGCCAGACCACAAATACAACCGATACTGCTAACAGTAGGTTGAACGTTTTCGTTAAAAAATATATATATAAATGGATGGATGGATTATATATTACACAGAGCTTGCAGTCTCCCCCGCCCCCCCCCCCCAATTCCGTCCAATCCTGTGCAGTGACTTTCATATCATGCTTGGAGTTCATTCCAACACCTTTATCTTCTCTCATCAACGTTCCCTCATCAAAGTTTCCTTACTCCTTCAGTTTCCAATTTCAGTGCCTGTTTGGCGATTCTCTAATCGTTTCTTCTCAGGATATGCCTTTCTTCTTCTTATTTGTTCTTCTTTGTTCACCGGCTGTAAACTCAAGCGGAAAGTCCTGGTTGTTCGTCCATTTAGACACATCGTAAGAAGGAAGAAAGTGGAGTACCTAGTGAAAGGGCTTTCTCAATATCTCCCCCAGGATGACGTCACAGGACAGTCCAATATTTTCCAGGAGGGCAAGTGCAGGTTTCCAGGCTTTCTGATACCTTTAACTTCCCTAAAACATCTAGAACTGGGCTAACCCCACACTCACCTACGTCCTACGAGAAAGTGCAGCCTATGTACCACGACTGCATACAGCCTATCTACCACCCCCACAAATATTTGGGGGGGGGGGGGTCAAATCACCCCTGCAGGTGGAATCAAACCGGGCACCTAGGAGTTATGAAACGCGATGGCGACAGCTAATTCACAGACACAAAGAACAGACTGGTGTCGTAATCAGACATCTTCATTAGATATTGTTTGTTTATTTAACGGATCAATATCATGGCTCACTGCTGTATCCCAATAAGTGCTCCGTTTTACTTCAAATGCAAGCCTGAGTCTGAAGAATCTCAGCACAGTACACGCACTCCGTTGCACCAACGAGGATCATGAAATACTTTGGGTAGATTTTTAACTCCAAATTCTGCCCGGGTAGCGCCGTTCAGCTACTCTGATTCGATTTCCAACTGTCAATGTACTTTTTACGTGCGCACCAGTACACACAAGCGTCCGATCTTACTACCCAGAGACAAGGAAAATTACTAGAAGTCCATGTAAAAAAAAAAAAATCCCAGCCATCACCCAAGACCTCCAGGACTCGAGGCGGGTTGCCATACCTCGAGACCACTCATTGTCTTCATTAGACATGAACAATAGAGGGTGTTAAAGGCAAACATGTCTTGTCTGGTGGCCGCAGCGGACAGACAACAGAGATTTTAAACAGAGGAAGCTCATGGACGGTAGAGACAGATGTCGCTAGCAGCACTGTTCGTTGAATTGACGAAATATCGCAGTGAGGACATGGTTACTTGACTCTTCAGGTGTATTGGATACAGAGGTTAGTTAGTTGCGTATCCTTTACAGGACGTTGCATAACCAACCCTAACTGCTCCTGGCTGTTGTGTGGTTTTTTAGGCAAATTTACATCCAGTAGTTTGCCATAGCTTTCTGGACGGTTGGCTTTCTTGATACCACTGTAGAAACCAACGCAAGGGCACATGTCCCTCAGCTGGGATCGAACCCGGCGTTCTAGCATTACGAAGCTTTCGCATCAACTTAGCCACAAAGCCGACGGACACTGAGGGCTAGAAATATATTTTTTAGACCAATCGGTACTGAATGAGTGATGTGGTCAGCATCCCTTCGGACAACTTTACATCCCATAAATTTACCTGGTGTGCATTGTAGGCTGGGTCGACCAAATAGCCAAGGTCATTTTTTTTTTTAAAAAGTCCGGCGGCGTTCGGATTCGAAGCCACGAACTTCGGATTTGCATTCGAGCGTCTTGCCGCTACACCACGGCGACTCCTAATGAGTCACAATGCCGCTCATTGCAATAGTCGATCAGGAAACTACAACCCCCCAGTACAAGATGACTTTTTTATTATGGACAGACCAGAACAAGTCATTATCCTCCGCCTCAGAACAGGGCACAACCGATTACGTAACCACATGTACATACAATTCAAGATAGGTGTATCAGCCAAGTGCACCTATAGAAATGTGCCCCAGACAGCAGAGCATGTACTCCAGGACATCATCGATTTTGACACATCAAGGCAAACCTTTTGGCCAGAAAGAACAACAGTGGAACGTAAACTCTATGGACCACTGAATGAACTAACATCGACAGTGAAATTTATACAAGAAACACAACTGCTGATATAGACAACTTATTTCAGGCGAACGAAAGAAGAAGAAGAAGAATTGCAATAGTCATCCATAGTTGAGTGATAGTTACTTTGGGCTGAAGGTGAGGGCAAAAGAACACGTATGAGGTTTGAACAACGGATCAACATCACAGCACAAGGGTAGTAACCCATAAGTGCTCCGTACTTCTTCTAACTCCCGAAAAAGGCTCCATAGCTGCAACGTTCACGTTTTGTTTGTTTGTTATATGGCGAAGCTCGCTGATATACTTTTCGTTCGGTTTTATATCTTTCCTCGAATAAGCTCAGCACAGTGCACAGGCTCTGAAGCACCAGCAAGGACCGTGAAATACTTTGGGTAGATTTTTAACTCCAAATTTTGCCCGGGCAGCATTATTTGGCTACGCTTTTCGATTTCCAACTGCCTAGGGATTTTTGTCGTGCGTAACAATGCACACAGACGTCTGATCTCACTACCCAGAGACCAAGAGGAATTACTAGAAGTCCACGTGAAAAAATCCCAACCCTTACCAAGGATTGAACCAGAAACCTCTAGCACTGGAGGCGAACACAATGCCTCGAGACCACGTAGCCCCTAGGGGAATAGAAACATGATGAAAACGAGGGATGCTTGCACCAGCTGGTCAATGCCGGTTAACACCCACTTTACATTATACTGCGTGCGCATATTTATGGATTGTTGCGGGACTAAATTGTTTGTTCACTAGGTTTTTTTTAAAAATTGGACAGTAAAGGACATTTCAATCGATTAACACTTGCACAGGAACGGAACAAGTATGGGGTAACCCGTTTGCAGTGAAGCTGACACCTCGACTAATGCTAAGACAACACCGTAGAAACATTATTATATAACACAGATGGGTCTTTTCGAGAGATAAACAGAGTGGGTTGGTTTTATTGCAAATGTGAATGGACTTTGTATGAAAACAGAGAGCCTCTGGTATAACATCACACAGTCTAGTATGAGAATGGAGGTGGAGGCAGTAAGAGAGACTTCCCGATGGCGTGAGAGCAGCACAGTCCGATACACAATTGTAAAGAACTCACAGAGCATGCTAAAAAAAAAGCCACTGGCATTCTACGCGTGGAGTTGAGTCATGAATTGATATCACAGCACTCGGGAAATTCTCATGCGTGCTCCGTCCTCATCTCCAGCAGCCAGCGCAGAGTACCAGTATTGTTGGTACCGGTCACAATCTGGTTATATGTCTGTCTTGCCTTTCCTCTGAGTGTAGTGAATCGGCCAGACCCTCTGGTTACACCCAGATGCCTCATTCTCTCCAGGCCATAATAATCCTCTTTCTCTACTGATTCTGTTGCATGTTTCCAAAAAGGGCCTTGACTACACCTGCCTTGCCATGTATCGATCACTATCCAGTGGTGTGGATCCAGCTAATCTGTCTGACTATTTATTACCCACTACGCCGGCATCGCCAGGAGAAAAGATCCAAAGTTCTACGCGTAGAGTGACTGACATCACTTGATAAGGCTCAGAGCAGTAGCACATACCATGTGTCGTGCAGATCTCCTCGTCACTCCCCGACCACCCCATTCTTTCCACATCGTAATGATCTATACTCGACTGTGCGCTGATTGATTGATTTGTTAATAAAAAACGTGTTAATGGATTAATCATGCGTGTCCTAACAGAGGCCGACACTGGAACTCACGAGGACCCTATATGCAACCAACTGGCTCGTGATGTTGTTAATACAAGATCTAGTCGCCGTTGTGTACAGTGTTGTGTGCATTACGTACTGGCGGGGTAAGTTGGGTAGTAGTATCCATAACTTCAATGCGTCTGTGATATTTTCTTTTTAACTTTTTTCTTACATGATAAAACCTGTGCGACTTTCTCCATCCACTCCCTCCCCAATCTGTTTTTCTGTCCCTGCCTCTGTCTTTCTGTCTGTCAATCTGTGTGTTTCTGTCTCTCTGTCTCTTCCCTCTCTGTCTGTCTGTCTATCTGTCTGTCTGTCTGTCCTTCTGTCTGTGTATGTGTGTGTATGTGTGTATGTGTGTGTATATGTATGTATGTATGTATGTATGTATGTATGTATGTATGTATGTATGTATGTATGTATGTATGTATGTATGTATGTATGTATGTATGTATGTATGTATGTATGTATGTATGTATGTATGTATGTATGTATGTATGTATGTATGTATGTATGTATGTATGTATGTATGTAGTATGTATGTATGTATGTATGTATGTATGTATGTATGTATGTATGTATGTATGTATGTATGTATGTATGTATGTATGTATGTATGTATGTATGTCTGTCTGTCTGTCTGTCTGTTCTGTCTGTCTGTCTGTCTGTCTGTCTGTCTGTCTGTCTGTCTGTCTGTCTGTCTGTCTGTCTGTCTGTCTGTCTGTCTGTCTGTCTGTCTGTCTGTCTGTCTGTCTGTCTGTCTGTCTGTCTGTCTGTCTGTCTGTCTGTCTGTCTGTCTGTCTGTCTGTCTGTCTGTCTGTCTGTCTGTCTGTCTGTCTGTCTGTCTGTCTGTCTGTCTGTCTGTCTGTCTGTCTGTCTGTCTGTCTGTCTGTCTGTCTGTCTGTCTGTCTGTCTGTCTGTCTGTCTGTCTGTCTGTCTGTCTGTCTGTCTGTCTGTCTGTCTGTCTGTCTGTCTGTCTGTCTGTCTGTCTGTCTGTCTGTCTGTCTGTCTGTCTGTCTGTCTGTCTGTCTGTCTGTCTGTCTGTCTGTCTGTCTGTCTGTCTGTCTGTCTGTCTGTCTGTCTGTCTGTCTGTCTGTCTGTCTGTCTGTCTGTCTGTCTGTCTGTCTGTCTGTCTGTATAATTAAACAATCTACACTCCTATAACCGTTAACAATTAGTACATATTCTACGCAAAATTAAATAACTAAAGTAATCGTCATGCATAAATATATAATGTTAAACACCTCTATGTATCGCCTATGAAATTACCACTATTACCATGCGGCATTAACCACTCAGTTGAGAGAATAATCACATCTGTTATAGCAATTATCAAGCCTCATGTTCATTGTCTATATCAGTAAACGTGGCTCTCTTTTTTTTTTTGATTATATATCGTTTTTAATATTTCTTGTGCAAAATCGTACTCCACAGGTTTGTGGGTCCTTTTGGATTTATACACACCTTTACGTCCTAACAGTCTTTATATAGCCCACAGCGTCAGTTTTATCGTTCTGGCTGTTTGCTTAACTGCCAATTCTCTTTTGGTAAGTATTTCAGTCACAAAAGCTCAACTTTTATTTTCGACTCCTTGCAGAATAGCGAATTAAACATCTTTCTCTGGGGAGAGAAGGTAAAATGTGAACAACAGGATCAACATCATGGCACACGGGTAGTAACCTTTATGTGCTCCGCTCTTCTTCTAACTTAAGTCTCAGTCCGACGAAGCTCAGCACAATGCACAGGCTCTGTATCACCGGCGGGGATCCTGAAACATTTTTGTAGATATTTTAACTCCATATTTTGCTCGGGCAGATCCATTAGTCTACTCTTTTAGATTCCCAACTGTGCAGTGATTTTTTACGTGCGCAGCATCCGATCTTACTACCCAGAGACCATAGGGAATTATTAGAAGTCCAAGCCCACGTGAAAAATTTCCAGCCCGTACTGGGGATTCAACCCTGAACCTCTAGCACTCGAGACGGATACCATGCTCGGGACCACGCAGCTCCCCACCCCCTCCCGGGGAGAGAATGATACTACAAGGAATGATAAGAGAATCTCAGCGCTCAAAGCAAAGGCGAGACGGACATATTTTCATACCCCAGCCGACACAATCTTCTGTTGCTTAAAAAGAGAGAGGAAGAGACGTTATTGTGACGTCTGTTTTTACCGCAACAAATTTAATTCTTTTACGCGCCGAAGCCTTTTCATTATAAAATGTCCCGTGTATATGTCCGAGGTCGGCGTCTGTGGCCTGTGCGCTGCGAACGCGCTTCATAATGCCGGGATGCCAGGTTCGATCCGAGCTGCGGACGATTTGTCTGGCTTCGGTTTCGACAGTGGTACCGAGAGCTGACTGTTTAGTAAGTAGTAGCAAACTACTGAACGTTAAAATGTGTCTTAAATAAACCGCAACAGCCAAAAAATGATAGGATTGCTTCTGCAGCGTCCTGTAAAGGATTGGCAACTAACTTAACATGTCCGATGCCTCATTTTGGAAAAGAAATAAGAAAGAATAAATTGCGTCTTAACAAAAATTTCAAAAATAAAAGATTAGAAGAGACTAAACACATTTCGATGAATCAAGAGGTGAAGAAAAGACGATAACGTTGGATATGACACACATTGAGAAAATCCGAGAATAGTATAACTGGAATGTTTTTGCACTGGAACCCACAGGAGTATAAAGATAAAGGCAGACTAAAAGGCACATAGATAATGGTCCTGGAGATTGAAGTTAAAAAGATAGGGAAAGACGAATAGTGAGCTGAATCGAAAGATATAAAGTCTTGGCGTGAGTTGGTTGAGGGCCTATGCTCCCTTGGGGGGGGGGGGGGGGGGGGGGGGGGGTGGGGGGGTGGGGGGGGGGTAATGAACGAAAAAAAAAAAAAAAGAAGAAGAATTAAGGATTTCCTGTAGTTGGCTGGATTGGGAAGTAAGGGGCAGATGTCACGTCCTAGCTGAAAATCACAACATAAAGATAGTTCCATAGCAAGTACGGCCGCCAAGCGAAAGTTTTAGGACTTCGCAATTCCTGGGTTATGATAGATGAGATATGGTGGACCCGGGGCTGTAGCTAGGTAAAAGCTAAATAAGCTACAGTCTGAGGCCTCACAATATGCAGGGGCCTTAAAAGATCCCTATTTTTTTCATTCACAAATACAATTAAAATACTTAAAATACATTTTTTATAATATATAAATGCAATTTTTTTTTTTTACTTATTACGAACCTGCCTGCATGTCGCCGTAACGCGAGAGTTCCTTCTCCTCCCATTCAGGCAGTGGCCGTTCCCATGGCCTGTCAAATGTTGTAGGGGTGTCATGGATTCCTATTTTTTTCAACGGTTTAACAGTCGTATCTTCGGCGCTTACCTATGCAGTAGTTCATACTTGTATACAGACGCCTGTGGCGCCTTAAGCAGACTCACAACACAACTTCCCACAAATTTTATGTGCGACGAGCGAACGCCAAACGAAGACTAAACAAAGCCATCTCATAACATCCCCACAACATAGGACAGGTCGTGGGAACTGCCACGGCATGAATGGGAGGGGAAGAAACTCTCGCGTTACAGCGACACGCGGATATGGTCGTGATAAATTCCGAATTTTCTTTTAATATGTTTTAAATATTTTCTCCCAGAAAATGTATAATGTCATGACAATTATTTCGTATATATTATCCCAGGCTTTTAATTATTCTAACTTGTAGACGTGTGCATTTTAAAGTTTTCTTAGAATAGCTGGTATAATTTGAAACGACAGGGGCCTCAATGCTTTATATAGCTTATGGCCTCATAATGATTTCATTGTAAAATGTCACCTCTACGTGTCCGATGTCGGCGTCTATGGTCTTTTCTCAAGACTATCACGGCGTAGTGGGTAATGAACAGGCGGACAGATTGGCTGGATCTGCACCACTTGGTGGTAAATTGAAACATGACAAGACAGATGTGGTCAAGGCCCTTTGGGAACAAGCAACGGACTCAATAGGGAAAGACGATTATTATGGCCTGGAGAGAATAAGGCACCTGGGTGTAACCAGAGGGTCTGGCCGGCTCACTACACTCAGAGAAAAGGCAAGACGGACATATAACCAGATTGTGACCGGTACCATCAGTACTAGAACTCTGCGCTGGCTGCTGAAGATGACGACGAAGCACGCATGGAAATGCCCCGAGTGCTGTGATGTCAATTCTTGACTCAACTCAACTCAAGGGCCTCATAAAATCAGTTCAGTCCTAGGTGGACCGTTCCCTCCCTCCTCAACTTTCCTATCCAGACAAATCCAAGACAAATGTTTTGTTGTTGGCACCTCACCGTCTTTCCTAACGAGAATGTTATGTTGTGCTTTGCGAAGGCGTGGCAATGCCAGCCCAAGGCAATGTAGAGTGTGTCTAGCAAGACCCATCCATGGTGAAAAAAGTCTAGCACAAACAGAGCATGGGATTACAGGACAGTCGTTACCATCACAGATATTTAGTATGTTTCTTTCAGATGCTGAGCTCTCTCAGTCTGTATGTAGTCATTTTGTGTTTTATTCCATCACATTCAGTTGTCCCAAGGAACGCGTCATACGTTTGTAGATTTTTACCTAGAAGACCAGTGACGGCAGGATACGCTATTTTTACGTTTCACTTGACTATCCCTTTGGCCTCTGATGCTGAACACCATGGGACTCAAAGAGTTAATGCAGTTGTAGAAAATTGCATATACTATACACGCTTCTAATCTGTAATAAAGGAAAGATATAAACCTGAACGAAAAGTATATCAACAAGTAATCTGTAATAAAGGAAAGATTTAAACCAGAACGAAAAGTATATCAACAAATAATCTGTAATAAAGGAAAGATTTAAACCTGAACGAAAAGTATATCAAAAAGTAATCTGTAATAAAGGAAAGATTTAAACCAGAACGAAAAGTATATCAACAAGTAATCTGTAATAAAGGAAAGATTTAAACCAGAACGAAAAGTATATCAACAAGTAATCTGTAATAAAGGAAAGATTTAAACCTGAACGAAAAGTATATCAACAAGTAATCTGTAATAAAGGAAAGATTTAAACCTGAACGAAAAGTATATCAACAAGTAATCTGTAATAAAGGAAAGATTTAAACCAGAACGAAAAGTATATCAAAAAGTAATCTGTAATAAAGAAAAGATATAAACCCAAACGAAAAGTATATTAAAAAGTAATCTGTATTACTGGAGAGTGAGAGGTAAGGGGGAAAAGTTACATTTAAAACGAAATAAACTTTGGCTCTGAGATTCACTCAGCCCACAAACAGGTGCAAGAAATTGTTATTGGAAGTAAAGGTGGCCGACGAGATGTTGACTACATCCCCCATCAAGTGTTGATTGTCTATCGAAACAAGCCGAACATCACATACCCCGATGCGCCTGTAGCAGGGAATAGGTAAGTCCTTTACTTACTTTACTTGATACTCACATTGGCAGGGATTTACTCCCAATCCTGGAGTCAGTTCTAGTGTTCTTCTGTGACAAAAGAATCCACAACAGGAGCGCCAGTATAATGATCATAACGGCGTGAGGAGAAAGGTACACAGGAGCTCTGTCTGACGTTCTACACTTAAGAAGAAAGGCAAGACGGACATGTAATCAAACAGCTACAGGGATCATCGCAACTGGAACGTTCTTCTGGGTGAAGAAGCTTGGTATAGAGCGCTTAGGGTGCGTCCCTACTGATGTCATGTCGGTTCTTGATTCAGTTTAACTCACACTCCCGTTGGATGTTTATGGTTCTGCTGTTTGTGATTATATATTGGCTCGGTACTATGTATATCGCAACCCTTCCGTTCTTGATTCCATGATAGGTACCGTAAATCTGGGAGAAATGTGGCTTTTCTGCCTACCCCCGGGCGTGAACCCGGACCACAAGAAGTTCGTCATGGTCGTTTGATCTTTACGACACTCATGGACATATCCTTACGTGCTCTGATTCTCCCTTCAACATATATATATATATATATATATATATATATATATATATATATATATATATATATATATATATATATATATATATATATATATATATCGGCGTTCCGCGGTTATTAGTAACAGTCCTCTGCTAGTTGACAGGACTTCTTGTACGCCTTGTGTGCATCTTATGCCTGGTTTGCCGATCTTTACTCTCAAATCTCGCATTCTTATCTTAGCAGTAATGTTGGTCACGCTGCTCCCAAAATCTTCTGATCGACGTGTGTCTCTAACAGTGATAACAATGTCAGCGCGATTCGTAAGCCGGCCATCTGCAACTAAAACAAAACCGGCTAATCTATCATGCATTTTATTGTCAACAACACCAACATCCAGTATTTTCTTATATTATACGCAGGTGCGCAACGTTGATAGAGATGGCCGGGAAGGTGTGGTGTTTGATGTCCGCTATGTGGCAACTATGATCCAGACTCTTCTTCACAAGAAAGGTAATATACGTACAGTATAGCTGTAACAATGATGTTCACACCGGGTTTGTTATACCTCTCTCATGTTACCCTTTCATGCTTGATGATCTGTCCAAAATGAAGTAACGATGTGGTGGTTGAGAAGGTTGACGTTTTGTCACTCCATTATCGTTTTCGTTTGCTCATTAAAACAGCTGACGTTAGAATGGTGAATGTTGAAAGCTGTGGTAAGAATCGACCACATAGCACTCAGGTTAGGTTAGTTGCTATCCTTTACAGGACGTTGCAGAACCAACTTTAACAGCTCCTGGCTGTTGTGTGGTTTTTCTAGGCAAATTTACTCGAGTAGTTTGCCATTGCTCCCTGGACGGTCGGCTTTCTTGATACAACTGTCGAAACCAATGCAAGGCTCATGGCCCGCAGCTGGAATTAAACCCGGCAATTCGGCATTACGAAGCGTTCGCATCAACTTAGCCACAGAGCCGACAAGCACTTAGGACTCTCTTATAATATATCCATAAATACCTGTAATGGTTGGGTTGCTCATTTACTGTAAGAAAGATGTAACGACATAATTTACAAATATTTGTTGGATGGATTAATATTAAAGAAAGTAGCAAACCTTTACTGTACATTACAAACCAATCTCAACGCTTATTTGTTATTTGTGGTTTTACTAAGCAATTTAGTTAGCGTCCTTTGGATATTTTCTTCAAGGCATACAGGTGTTGGGAAATGAACAAGCAGAAGATCGACTAGGTGGTTCTGCACCACTTCATGATAAGGTGTGTGCCAGGTTAAATGTTGTAAGGGCCCTTTGTGAGCTAGTAAGCATTGTTGTGGCTCAAACAGATCATTGCCATCTGAAGAGAATAGTTCTGCGAGGAGAAGCACGGAACCAGGCCGACGCTGAGCATTCACGAGAGGGGTGAGGCGGAAACACGATTAGTCTGTTACTGGCACCATCGGAAAGGACCACTCTGCACCTCCTTGCGAATGTGGAGACAGAGCGCTGATTTGATTGCCCCGAGAGCTACGATGTCGTCTCTCAACTAAACTAAGGTTTACACTACTGAACACATTTTGTGCTGTGAATTAAAAGTCTTCTATCAACAGCTTCAGTTCCCTTGTGTATTTTGTTTTCAGGCACAAACTTTCGCACAGAGCTGGTACGACAAGAGACGCATGACCCAGACGATGTTGAATATCTGTGATGCAAGCGTGTACATTTACATTCACAACAAGAGACAGATTTTGGCTACCTATAATGACCAGAAAGCGCCACTGTTGAAGAAAGAAACGACATGCGCAGCTAGGTAGGTCAGCTCCACTGCAGTCTTGTTTCTCTTCGTCTTCAAGTCCTCTTTTAACGCTTCAGGTGTAGAGCAGTGTTGCCACTTTTCTTTGACAAAAAATATCCAAAACGGTGTCAAAAAATATCTAAAAAGATCTAAATCTGCGTGGAAAAGATCTAGAAAAAACATCCAAATTGAAAAAGTCAAAAATTACATAGCTTTTGTTATGACTTACCCTACATAATCATGTCCTCACCTTCACTGATGTCTGCCTCACAAGATCCACCGGATAAACTTAGCTTGGATAATGAAGTTGAAGCTTCAGATCCAAAATGAACCTGGTATGCTTTAGCTGTTCAAATTTCTTTATAAGTGGAACAGGAGGCTTATTTCTCTAGTCTCATTAGGCCGAATTTTAAAGGCACGATAGCATTTAAGAGGTCAAAATTTCATCCTGTTTTTTAGGTTAGATTTGATATAATTCCTAGCACTGAAAACTCTTTCTACGTCATTTGAGTGGGTTAGTATCATGGCAGACATGGCACTTTAAAGAGCTTACAGAATGGACTGTTTGATGAGGCATCTTTAAATTGTCTCACTTCACTCCAAAACGCTTTAGTTTCTGTTTTGTTTGTCCATTCAGCTAACTTTATTTTGGTTAACTAATATTCTGCTTCCGCGACACTATTATCAGTAGCCCCTAAAAATTTCATAACTTAACAATAGGTATGTCCTTTATTGGCTGAAGTATGTTGCTCACAGAAAAAAGTGAAATATTTTTCAAAACATCTAGATTTTCAGGAAGTCTCTGCTTCAGTTGCTTCAATAATGAGATAAGGAAATCTTGACAGCGTTTTCTTAAGTTGTTCTCTTCATTCTCTGTTAACAGTCCTTTTGTTTTTAAATCATCAATTTTTTATTCGATTTAATATCCAAGGTGTGGCTTAGGAGCCAAATAGCTCTCTATAGTGCAAGTGAGCAAAATCAGCTTTAGAAGTTGGCAACACCAGTCTTTTACCGAGTGAAATAGCAAGGTGAGATCATCAAGTAATTTAACTTTATCAACAAGTTTAGATTCGAACTGTTTATTAACATTTTGCACTTCCATTAGAATAGGTTATAAAAAGAGAATGAATGACAATTTTTTTTCTTCACTGTACATTCCATATAGTATTTCAGCTGTGTAGCACTTTTCACTTTGTCTTGTTATTTCAAAGTGTGTCTTCAACTTCAGCCATTGCTTCATAATTCTTTCAACAACTGGTTAAATTGATAACCATCTAGTTTTGCAATCTGACAGAATTTTCGGTGGTTTTGAACCATTATTCAAGGCTGTATATAGTGTATTGTATTGCTGTTGTCTGACAAATAATTTGGAAAACCAGTAAAGTGTTTCAGCAATAACGTATTCCAAATTCCTTGGTAAATATTTAAATGAAGCATGTGATAATGCTAGCTGCAATGAATGACGCATACATTTTATAAGTATTAACTATGGGTTAGCTTCCTTCAACTTGGCATAAACGCCATTGTTTATACCAACCATCACTGAGGCATTATCAGTACCAATTACAGCAAAATTCTTCAAGCCTAACTGTTTGCAGATTAAAAGGTCCTTCAGTTCCTAAACTATACTTTCTACATCACACTTTTCAAATTGAACTAGATTTGTTACAAATCGATCAAATGGTCACAGTTTGAAATTGCGCAGTGACAAATTAAAAACATTGCGACTGACACTTTAACTTTTGCTGATTCATTTATCAGTATAGTTCTGAAAACAGATGTCAGCGGTGCAATATCTTTAAATGAAACTGCAGTTTTATGCTTTTTTAGTCTCTGCATGACTCTTTGAGTTTTGTATTTTCGCTTTAATTTCACACTTGCAGTACTTACAACAAGCTTTGGTCATATCCCCAGTTTTTAATTTTGTCATCATGCAACCACTCTTTCCAAATTTTTTGCTCATACTTTACTTTTGGCATGTTGAAAGGTTTTTTCAAATTGAAAGCCACATAAGAAGGTGAGCAAATTTTTTTTTTAAATCACATGATAAAGAAACGCAAAGTCAGCACAGTGAGGATACGGTTGAAACAAAGTTAGTATGATTTACGCGCGTTTTTATTAATCAGTACCGGGGCTGTTAGATATTTGTGTGTTGACCCCAGTGAGAGTTCAAAGTTCAAGTAATGGCAGTTGTCACAATGTACGTACCAGACCAAAACAAAAATATTGTAGTAAATATTTTACATAGTAATCATTAAAGTGACAATGAAAGAAAAAAAATCTATAAAATATCTAACTCCATATGAAAAGGATCTAGAAAAATATTTACGATCTAAACGTCAAAAACAGTATCTAAATGCAATAAAAAAGATCTAAATTTGGATACAAAAGATCCAAAGTGGCAACACTGGTGTAGAGGGATTTAACAGTTTCTGGTTCTTACTACCGGTGCCAGCCATAGACGCATGGTGCTGTTGTTGTGTCACAGTCACCCCCCCCCCCCCCACCCACCCCCATCCCCACCCCTATATTATTCTTGGTCTACCCTGTGCCATATGTTCTTCTTCTCTTTTGGTGTATTTCTTATGTGGTAGGACATTACAAGGCATTTCCTGAGTCATCATCATCATCATCATCATCGTCATCATCATCACCATCATCATCATCATCAACAACATCGTCATCATCATCATCATCATCATCATCATCATCATCATCATCATCATCATCATCACGTCATCATCATCATCATCATCATCATCATCATCATCATCATCATCATCATCATCATCATCATTATCATCATCATCATCACCATCATCATTATCATCATCGTCATCATCATCATCATCAGGTGCCTTGCCAGCTGGCGCAGGAGTTCATGCGTCACCAAAGATCTCGGTCTTTGGTGTTCTGGGCCAATTCTACTGATGATATTCCTCCATGCCACTGTCTTAAGCCATCTAACATCATTTCTCTCGGCATATATCTGCCTCTTCTACCAGTGATCTTTTCAGGTCGTGCTGATATTTTTCAGTGTTCCTTTTCTCATTACACTCTTTAAGTCATCAAACAAAAATATTTCTGTCTTAGTATGTAATTTATTATTGTTTTTATGCTGATGTTTTTTCCTATGACTTTATTCCTGACATCTCCTCTTCTGGTCGCTCCTGAAGCCTTTCTCATACATACAATAATCTAGTCATCCCTTTGTGGGATGCAATTTTTTCGTTATTAGAAGCCCTACTCTGGCTCTGTCCAAGGGCCTCTGTATAGCCCGGCCATAAATATGGTGTAATGGCTGAACGCGGTTTCTGGGACCTCTCCACTGGGGATCCTCATCCACATGGTGGAACTTTGTGTCATCGGGTGTTTATCGCTTGTGTGATGTCCTGGTGGGGTAAAAGAAGATATAGATATTCTCATACATTTTATTTCTAGTGCTACAAGTTTTCTGCAGTAGCTCTGTTTTACTTCCTTACACATCCTTGTCATAAATTTGTGTTGTTAAGAGCTACTTGTATGCTGGACTTTCAGGGACACCCGAGTTGCAACTATCGTTGGTGATGACATTTTTGTTCATCTGTCCGGTGTGAAAAATAAACATCCTAAAGTGTAGTTCAGCTACACTAGTCTTGCGGATCTAAATCATTAGGCCCAAGACAACTGGGTCTTATACAACAATACTTCCCCTGTCGGTTTCTGAGCCCCATTGTGAGGGAAAACAAGAAAAGACCCACTGCTTCCCCAACAAGCATGTCGTAGGAGTCGACCAACTGGGTTTCGTTTAAAGTTGGAGTGCATCTGCCCAAGCAACACGGAACAACCAACTGCTTACAAATAAACCAGTAAAACGGATGTACACACAAAACACAGGCCCTGGCACAAAGCCAGAGTCCAGATGGACGAACAACCAGGACTTTTCGCTGGAGTTTACCGCCGTTAAAGAAAGGAAAAGAATTCATGATAGTAAATTGATAAATACGGGCTTTGTCATTTATCCATACATTCATCATGTCATTGATGATATTGTTCTTTTTTTTTTCCTTCTGTGTCCGTCCAATTGGAATTTTGTGTTGTGAATTTACAGCTAGGCTGTGATATCTGCGCTTCGGTCTAACATATCCGATTTCACAAAACCTCTACGGCTAGAAGAATGCTGGGCTTAAGAGAGATTCATCATTTCATTATGCACATTGTAACATGTATTTAAAAATAATAATGGGAAAAGGTAATTTAAAATGATCTCTAAGAAAGGAGGAGGAAACCATATGAGGAGGAGAGAGAAATACACACAACACACACACAAACCCATATATATATATATATATGAACATCCGGTCAAAATGGACGTTAGGCAGCGGCACTGTTCGAAACAGAGGCAAATTTGTTTCTTCTGCCGGACGGTGGCCGATGGCATTTTTGTTCCATTTGTAGACTGGATATAGTTTCGTCGCCCAGCTTCTGAGCTGAATGCATGGCGTGACCATGTGAGCTGCGGATTGCATTTGGAATGTTTTTTCGACTGTGACCAACGTGTTGGTGTGAATTGTAGATTCAGAAAATGGCGCGATGACTGTCGTGCAGTGTTGTGGTGCCCGTATGTGATTACAATTGATCGCGTGGGCAACTGCTGATCTGTTGGCGACTTCTGCTACCATCAGTGAGGAACAGCAATTCTAATACTGTGATAAACATTCTGTGTGTTTTTCGTTGGAACAGGAGCGGAGCAAAGATGGGGTGATCCGTTTGCTATGAAGCTGAAATTAAGACTACCAGACTACCATATATATATATATATGTATCACAAATTAGAAGAAGTTGAGTATAATTTACAGGAAATTGCAGAACCAACCCTAGCATTAAAGGCTGCTGTGATTTTTCTAGACAAATTTACGTCCAGTATTTTGCATTTCCTACTGAACGGTTGGCTTTTCGATACCACTGTCGAAACCAGCGCAAGGCCCGCAACTGGGATTGAACCCGACACCCCGGAATTACGAAGCTAGTTCTCAACGCCTAAGCCACAAATGCCGACTATATATCCCAAGAGCATAAACAAATTGCCATGGATCCCTTAGAAACATCAAAACAGTGTAACAAAAAGGCTGACTTGTTGAAGAGTTTCAGATCGGCATCTACTACGAAATGAAGATGTGGGCAGGTATTGCTATAGATTCCTGGGAGCAAAGTGTCATGAACCGTGTTTTCCTGGAAGAGGAAAATCAGGAAGAGAATAAAGGAACACACATTGACAGCTTAGCGTTTGAGAAGTACACTGAAAACATGTCGACAACTGTCCTGAAATGCCATGATATAATTGTGGAAGGTTCTTCCTAACACGGCCGGGTTTTACTAGTCACACTCACTCGCGCCAGGGGTAGTCGCATGCCTCCTTGTTGCACATTATAAAAACACAAAGGTGCCAACAACATATCTCTTGAAACTAACGTAGTCTGCAAATAGCTGCACATCCATCAAACATTCACAATTAAAGATCCTTAACACAGAGACATCTTATTCAAAGCATATTTATTCCAACTCTGTGCAACCAGTGCCAGACATGGTCACTCACAACAAACCATAAAAGAAAATTAGTAACCACGGAAATGAGATGTCTGAGAATGGCTGTAGGAGTGAACCATAAGAGATAAGATCAGAAATGAGATCATAAAGAGAACAAGTCGGAACAGAATCCAATTTCTGGATTACATACAAAGACAGCAAGTGAAATGGTTTGCCCACTTAGAGAGAATGCCTTTGTGACACCATACCATACAAAGCATAACATGGAAAGAGAAGAAGGACGTAGAGCACGGGGTAGACCAAAAAAACAAGATGGAAGGATAACATCAGAAACTTCTACAACAGCACGATGGGCCTATGGTCGAGGCCAAGCCAGAAGAGCTAGAAACAGAACCAATTATATCTCCCTCGACACCCACAGCGGTAAAAGAGGAAGTGAAGAAGAAGAAGAAGAAGAAGAACAAAGAGATAATGTCAGTGTTACAAATATATTCTACTAAAACAAAGCATGGGTTGGGGGCGGGGGACTATTATTTCTGCCATAGGTGGAAATGTGCATTTTTAGTTTTTTTTGTTTTTTTTTAAGTTTGCTTTTCTATGTTTGCAGCTTGATTATCATTTTAGGCTGGGTCGACCCTTTTCCACGCCTTTAGGCGTATAGGGCATATAGGGCAATACCTATATTTTATAGACCGATCAGCCCAAGATGCGTGATGTGGTCAGCATAACGCCGGCCGCCTATACTTCCCGGGACTGCACCCGGTACCCACTAAAAGCTGGTTCGATCTGGGAGACGGTCATTTTTGAAAAACATCTGGCTCCACCAGGGAGCGAACCCACGACCTTCCGATCCACAGGAGAGCGTCTAGCCGCTCCGCCACGGCGACTGGTCGACATGATAGCGAAAGTCAATTAACCCTGGATGCTAATTCAGACCCTAGACATTTAGGTCTACAGCCAAGCCGTGGCTGTGCATCTGGAAGAAGCAAAATGTCCTGGCACTAATCACATTCCTTTAGATAAAAGTCCAGCTGGCAGCAAATTATGGGAAATCCTCGCTGGCAACTGAGAAAGGTGCCGGGTTATTATTGGAATGTCCCGATTGCAGTCTTGGCTATTCCTGATTTATTTATTGATACATACAAGCCTGCTTCAGGACTCGTGAAACCTGAACGCCATTGCATCAGAGATTGAGGTTTTGAACAACGGATCAACATCATGACACACGGGTAGTAACCCATAAGTTCTTCCTTCTACTTCTAACGCAAGTCTGAGTCAGAAGAAGCCCAGCACAGTGCACCGGCAAGGATCCTGAAATATTTTTAGTAAATTTTTTAACTCCAAACTTTGCCCGGGCAGGGTCGTTATACTGCTCTTTTCCATTTCCAATTGCCAAGGGATTTTTTACGTGCGCAACAATGCACACGGGCGTCCAATCTCACTACCCAGAGACCAGGGAATTACTATAAGTCTTAAGTCAACGTGAACAAATCCCAGCTCTTACCTGGGATTGAACCCAGAACTTCTAGCACTCGAGGCGGACACCATGCCTCGAGACCATACAGCCCCCTCCATCAGAATTTAAACACACAATAATACAGATGAGTCTTTAAAAACACCAACAACAGCACAGAAGGAGGCTGCATTGAGGGAGACAGCTGTACGTTTTTTCAAATTCTCTTTCGTTGACCACTTTCAGCTAGGTCCGCTCACATTTCTGCTCAATTTCCTTTCAGCTATATTTGTGGTGACAGTTTATGGCCTCGACTTATTGATTTTGGATTGTGTTCAATATTGTTGCTTTTCTATTTGTTGTGGTTTCGCTCTTGCTGTTGACTTTGTAATTTGCTGGCTCTGTGCTGCACTCAAGATGATTGGCTGTTGAATCAGATTTATTGTGGTATTCCTTGGCTGTTTGTTGTTTCTGGGGAAAGTAAACTGCCTATCCTATAAGGACGTCGGCGATGACATCCTGGGCAAGGTACTGATGGACAATACTGGTGAGGTCTGGTAACTATTTCTGGTTGCTTTTTGTGATTTGGAGTTTGGTGTTAGATTTTGCTATTGGCGTTTTTTTTTGTTTGTTTTGTGTTGTTTTGTGTTTCTGTGGTGATTGTTCCTTTTTGTTCTTTGTTTTGTGTTTGATGTTTGATTTTCATTATTTATTATTGTTTTGATTTGTTTTTTTGATGTTTTGTTGATTTTTAGTCTTTTGTTTGTGCGGTTGTGTTTGTGTGATATTGTGTTTGTTTTGTATTTGTGTGTTTGTTTGTTTGATACTAATGTTATTTTGATTTTTCTGTTGATTTTGTTTTTTTTGTTATGTTTTTTTTGTTTTATTTTGTCTGTGTTTTTTTTTTTTTGTGTATGCCTAAATTTTGTTTGGTTTTTTTTTTTGTTTGTGTTTATTTTATCCTGTTTATTTTTTTGATATGTATATTGTTATTTTTTATTTTTGTTATGTAGTTTAATTATTGGTTTCTTTTTTGATTTGTTTTTTTTTTTGTTTTATTTTGTGAATGTTTTTTGTTTTCTTTTGTGTGTTTTTTTGTTTGTTTGTTTTTTGTTGATAGTTCATGTTATTTGTGTTTGTATTACTGTTTTTCGTGTTTTCGTTGATTGTGTGGGTGTGTATTGTGGGATGTTTTTGGTGTAAATTATTGTGTAAGGTTTGTTATTGTGTTGTGATTTTTGTAGTGTTGTTTTTTTTTTGTTTGTAATAATCATTTGGTGTTGTGTGGGTGGTGGGGTTTGGTTTGATTTTGGTGATTTTGCGGGGTCTGTTTTGTTTTTTTTCTGTGAGGGTGGGTGTGGTTGGGTGGGGTGTGTGGTGGTTTTGTGGGATGAATGTTGGTTTGGTTGTTTTTGGGTGTGTTTGGTTGTACTTGTGTCCGACTTTAGTGGTTGTTGGGGATGTTGCGGTTGGGTTTGGTCTGTCTTGTTGTGTATAGGTGTTTGTTTTAGGTTGGTGTAACGTCTTTCTTGTTGTTTGTGGTTTTGTTTGGGGGGTTTTTTTTTTGATCGGTTTTGGTGCGTGTTCCTTGGGGGTTGTGGTGTTTGCGATGTGGCGTGGTGTTGGTGTTTGGTAGTTCGATTTTTGTGTTGGTTGGGGTTTCTTGTGGCTTGTTGTGTGTTGAGGTTTGGATGGTGGGTTGTTTGGTTGATGGGTTGTGGTGTTTGCTTATTGGTCTGTTGTTTAAGATTTTGTGTGGATTTGTGTTGTTTTTTTGTTTTGGTTTTTGTTGAAAATTTTTTGGTTGGGGTTGTGTGTGTTTTTGACGTCTTTGGATGTATGTTTTGGTGTTTCGATTTTGTTTCGGGGTGGTTATAGGGTCGGGGTGGTTGTTGTGTATCGTCTTGGTTGTGTTTGGGTCATTGATGTGTTTTGTGTGTGTTTGGGATTCTTGTGTGTTTGTGTGTTTTTTGTTTTTGTGTTTGTTGTGGGGGGTGATTCTTGTGTTGGTTGGTTGTGTGATTTTTTCTTTTGGTTGTTGTCTTTGTTTGGCTGTCTTTTTGTTTTGTTGGTTTGGGTGGTTGTTTTGTTTTTTTAGCTGTGTGATGTTTCTTCTGTTGGTTTCATTTTTGTTTGTGATTGCACTTGTTTTTTATTGATTTTGTGTTTTTTTGTTGTGTCTTTGATTTATTGTTTGTTGTCTTGTGTTTTCTTGTGTTTGTGTTTTGTGATGATTGATGATTGATGTTTTTTTATTTTGTGATCTTGGATGTGTTGATTTTTTCCTTAGTTTCTCTGTTTGATTTTGATTGATGTGTTTTGTTTTCGTGTGTCTTTTTCGGTGGTTTGATTTGTTTGGTTTCTGTTTTCGTGGTTTTTTGATTGTGTGATTTGTTTTTGGATGTTGATAGTTGTTTGTTGTTGGGATTAGTCGGATTTGTGTTGTTTGTATTTGTTGTTGTGTTGGTGGTGGTGTTTGTGTGTTGTTTTGGTTGTTTGTAGTATTTGGTGTTTGTGTAGTTACTTATGTTTTTTTGTATTGTGTTTTTTGTGTGGTGTGTGTCTTTTGTGATTTGCTTTTGGCATGTGTTTTTGTGTTGTGTTGTGATTGTGTAGTTTGGTTGTTTTGTTGATTTGTTTTTCTCTGTTTTGTTTGTGTGTGATCTGTTTTTGTTGATTTGGTTTTGTCTTGACTGTAATGTTTTTGTAGTTGTGTGATTTTGTGCTTTTTTTTTTTGTTTTTGTGTTTGATTTGATTGTTTGTGATTTGTATGTGGTTTTGTTTTTCTTTTGTTTTGTGTGTTGTATGTTTTGTGATGTGTGTTGTTTTTTTGTGTTGTGTGGGTCGTTTTTTGTTTTGTTGTTTTTTGTGTGTTTTTTATTTCGTTGATTTTTTGTGTGTGTTGTGTTTGATTTGTTGTGTCTTTTTGTTGTGTTGATGATTTGTGATTGTTTGTGGATTTGCGTGTTTTTGTTGTTTGTTGTGTTTTGGATTGTTTTCTGTTGTTGTTTTTGTTCTGTTGTGACTGTCTTTGATTTGTTGTTGTTGTAGTTAGATTGCGTGTTTGAGTGTTTGGATTTTATTGTTGATTGTTTTGGTGTTTTGATTTTGTTTGTTTGAGGTGTTCGGATTGTGTTGATATGAATTGTGCTTTGTGTGATGATTTTTGTTTTTGGTTTTGTGGTTTTGGTTGTTTTTTTGTTTATTTTGTGTGGTGTTTGAGTGCGTGGTGGTGTGTTGTTTTGTTTGTTATGATGTCTGTGACCTGTGTATGTTTTGTTGCGAACGATTGATTGTTTGGCTTGGTGTTTAATTTGTTGTTGTGGACTGATTTTTAGATTGAATTTTGTTGATTTTTTGTGATTTGTGTTGATTGTGTTTGCGTTGTTAGTTTTTGGTTGGGATTGTCGTTGATTGTGAGGTGTTGTAGTTGTGGTGCCCTGATATTGTTGTGATTTCCGCATCATGGTTGTAAAGTAATGCTTTCCTTACATAGGTTTCGGCAATTTGGCCTCTGTGTGTCGTATGTGGTTTAGTGTCTTGGGTAACGGTGTCGACCTCGTTTGACTTCAGGTTTTGCTGTGCAATATGGTTCCTCTGGTGATGACCAAAGAACTTCATCATCTAGCAGACTATGAGTTAAAGACGTTCGGGTCCTCCAGCTTCAATGATGTGTTGATGTATTTGGTCAAGAAGTGCCAACGGAAACTGTTATCACAGCGGCGTTGGAGTTTTTCTTATCTGGTGTTTGAAGTGCTGTTCTGGTTTTCGGTCTCACTGTATTGCTGCCTTCTGGTTGCCTCTTTCCGAGCTATCTCTCTTTCTTCCATCACTCTGTTGGTTGCTTGCATCATTGTTAAGCCTGTTGTTTTCTGTCGCATGCTTATCGTAAACCTTTCTCTGTGTCAGCCAGTGCTTCTTGATCATTGCGGACTTTCTTTCGCGAGAGTTGTTGGTTATCCCGCAGATCATTGATGCCCCGCCTCGTCTTCCCTTGCTTTAGTTGGTTGTTCCTTTTGTGTCTGGATAGTGGCCAGTGCATTCATGATGTCCTCCTTGAATTTCGTTCATCTCTGCTGTCATCACGTTTCTGGGTGTCAAGAGTCGCCTGCATTATAGCTCTCAGGCCTGTTATTTACATCTCTGTCTTCATCTCGTTGAGATTTGGATGCGTACTTCTCGTCTCTGAGAGCTTGGATGTCCACTTTTTGAGTTGAGCCACCTCTTTGCTCAATTTGGTGGTAATGGCTGCAGTTATGCCTTGGGTTGTTTCGTAGTCTTCTGCGGGCCTCATGGTATGGAATCTTTTCCCGTATGGCCGTGGGTTGCTATTTCTCTCAGCAGCAGATGTTGCAGAACTCAAGGCAGCAGATCAGAAGGATACCCTAGTAAGGGACCCCAGGTACTTGGTGCTGGTGCTGGCCGTAGCAGTTTGGCGCACTTCCTGATTCGTATTGGAAGACCTAAAGTCTGTGTCCAGCTTTGCCAGCGGGCAATTGTTAAAGGCATGGGGTTTGTGAACAGTATCGGCATACTTCATGTTTCGCTCACACAAGTGGCCCGGGAGTGCCAATGCTTTTTGTGCAACGAGAGCACTGGATCACCTGTGGGGACGTATTGCTCTGGTCTTTGCATTCTTTGATCTAGGTAGACTTTATCCGGGATGTGTTCTCCTTCCGATGTTATCACCGCCACTGGCAATGGATGTCGTTTTGAGCCCAGTCTCTCTGCTTGGTTGATGTTGACACATTGAGGTTTTCTTTCCTTATTTGTTGCAGAATTTTCTTCGTTGCTCCATTGCAGGTTGACTCTTCGGATCACCCAGCGTCTTACATTCTGGAAGATTGTAGCGTCACAGTTTATCTCCTCGGATAGTCGGAGTTCTTTCTTGCCGTCGTGTTGGGATGTCATCCAGCAGTGTCTGAGGTGCGATTGGTTCTGTTTAGTGAGGCTATCACATTCCTTCTCGAGTTCTCCTAATCTTTGCGATTGCCCTCTTGCCTCCTAATATGATCTCCAAGCATATTGATCAATGTTAGCGTTTGCCAGTGAAGTGATTGCTGTCCGGCCCGAGCTGGTCTGTCGTTAGAAATATTGTGGCAGGAAATTCATAGCTGCCTGTCTTTCGTCGATCTGGAGATGTTTGTGGACTTGGCTGTGTTGGTTCAGGTGACGCTGGGACGTCACTCAGGGATCACTGGTAGTCGGGGCGTCTTCCTGTGGTTCGGTAGTAACTGTCTGCGTCTTCCTGGCCTCCGAGTTAGATCGGGTAGATCTGTCAGTGGGTTGTTTCCTCTGTCCGTTGCGCTTTCCGTTAGGTTTGTTTCTCTGAGACATGGTGCTTGCGGAGAAGGCCTCTCGCTCTGGCTAATGCTTTGTATTGTGTTATGTAGGTTTCAGGCTTATCTGATGACAATTGCGGAGAAGTCCTCTCGCTATGCCTATCCTCAAAGGGACCAGCATGTACTGTATTGCGCAGGTATCAATATCTGGTGACGATTGCGGAGAAGTCCTCTCGCTCTGCCTATCCTCCAAGGGACCAGCATATACTGTATTGTGCAGGTATCAATACTATCTGATGATTGGCTGATATGGTGGAGCCGATGTGCCGCAGCTGTACGTAACGACAGATCACTTATATAGACATCCGATGTGTGCAATGAAAGTGATCTTATACAAACAAAACGCAACTACAAATGGTCTTTTCTGGGCAATTTTTTTGTGTGTGTGCTTAACAAACAATAAACATATCATTTTACATTCAGATTGGGACACACTGTTTCTGTTTAAACAAAATACAGATACAGTTGTTCAAATGTAAGCATAAATAAGATGCGTTACATATATTAACAATAAATAGTGCAGGTCGGCGTAGAATGGTTCATTTTCCCTTTTCCTCTTCTCTTTCACCATTGGGGGTGAGGGGGGTGGGGTTGGGGATGTAGGGATCGCTTGTGGGCTTTTTCCAATGCATTGTACAAGTTAGTGTTTATTTCTGTTAGTTGTCTCCTGATGATGTCGCCTCTCCTCGTTGTTACGTTTGTGTGGTTTACTTATGTTTGAAAAAGGCTGCCTCGCCGAAACGACGTTACGTTGTGTTGTTTTGTGCACGTTTTTCTCCTTTCCCATTTTGTTGAGCTTTTTAGTCAAATTCCTCTGGAATTACTCTCTCAATATTTGCGTGGTCTTCACCTTGCTCTGTGTTCATTACATTTCTTCAGCATAGCTTTCTGTGGCAGTTGGTACCAGAGCATTCTCGTCAGGTGGCCAAACCATCTCATTTGTTGTTATCTAATTAATTGTTTGACTAGTCCAATCTTATTCTAATTTCTTCATTCTTGAATGTATCTCTTCTTGTCACACCGGCATCTCTCCTAAGACATCTTATCTTTGTTGTTACGATATTCAGCTCGTTAGTTGTAGTAAGGGTCCATGTTTGGCACAGGTAGCACAATTTTTCATTCAACTTGATTATCTCATATTTAGACAAATCTCTGCTTTCTTCTTTTTTGTTTTCGCACCCACCGGCTGTTAACACTGGCGGAATGTTCTTGTTGCTTGTCAATCAATCAATGTAATGCGAGTTTCGTGACAGGGAAAGAGTTAACATGACTTCCAAGATTAATTAGCTTTCTCCGCTCGTTCACTTTTCATGGTATCATCAGTTTCATTATTGTTTACATCTGTTGAACCACCTGATGAGAGATAATATAAACCAAAATTATCAAAAACGTATCACCTAAAAGAAACAAGGGATCAGTAATTCATTTAATGGCAACTCCAAATCACGGCAAATAGGCCATTCATTAGTTGTTCGAAAAGCACACATAGTGGGCAACGCATTTTCTTGTTAAAAAAAAAAAAAAAATGGAAAGAAGTACATTCTCGGCACAGCCAATAGCATGGAGACTAAATATACAAGGCAGCTACTAGAAGTACTAACACAGTCAGTCCACCATCACTAGAATTGCAGTTCATCGTCGATGCAAGCAGCAGTTACAGCAAATCAGAAGTTGCACAGGCAGTATCACTTAGTTATGTGGCATACAGGTCACTCACCATCTTTTTAAATCTGCAGTTCACAACACAAACCGTACTAGGCGCAGCAGAAAATCATTCATGAAGAAATATACAGCTCACAAAGTCGTACCATTCCCTCACCTCAGTAAATGGGTGAATGAACTGTATGCTATGAGTTCATGTAGGGAAAAGTGGAAAAGGGGGAGGGGATGGGCAGTATGGATGCAACAGATAACCTTTTGCAGAAGCCAATATTTTGCCAAGGTTAAAACAGTCTATCCACCATATTGGACCAGAAGTCCAAACACGGGATCAACTATCGATTATAAATAAGTAAGAACAAGTAGGTTTATCATAAACTCTATTTTATGTCATCATGCAATCAGGTGCCGTCTCCACGATAAAGGGTGGCTGCAGTAGATTACCAACCCGCTCTGTCTCAAGTCTTGGTTGACCACTCTCTCTGACTGCTGTTCGTCAATCTCTTGATGTTATCTCACCCCCTCCACCCACCCCCGCCCACACTTGTAACGTTATCTACCTCTTACTATCTTGCTCTCGACCTTACCATCCGGTATGTTTTTTAAAAGCTTATTATATTTTTTAATGTGGTTAAAATATTTTCATTCTCTCTGTCTCCACATTTCTCTCTCTCTCTCTCTTTATCTTTCTCTCTCTCTTTTATCTCTCTCTCTCTCTGACTCTTAAATTTATTTCAATAATTCTCTTTTTATTTGCAGTCTTCCCAGAACCTCTGAGTCATACATGTGTTTACTAAAAACTAATGTTTACCTGTCTGTTGTTGAAACGCTTTCACCAAAGTTGACGCATAGCTCGCATCAAAGGACAGCCCTCGACCGCCATCTCGCGCAATATGACGTATCTATTTTCAGAATATTCCCATTATCATTGCAACTAAAAGTGTGTGTATTAGCATATTAACATGATAACTGAAGTGTTCTTATCAACTAAAATAGTAAGTCTTATTGTGAATTGAAACAAAGAAGACACAAACAGTAGATTCCACAATTTATTGCCTGGTATATTTCGCGTTATCTCGTCAGGTGCATACTTCAGTAACAACTGTTTTTCAGTTATAAAGGATCACGTCCGGCTGTATATTCCTTACATTATATCTAGAGTTGGCCGTGTAAAGGATTCACTTATCTACTTCGTTTATGTAATTGTTACTGTAGTATGCAGCTGACGAGATGCAGCGGAATATACCAGGCAATCTATTGGTTGTGTCTTCTTTGTAAACACAAGCTTTTTTATAGCAATAAAAACAATATAATATTGTATTTGCGTTAACCACAGAGACGTTTATTTTTTAAATATCAGAAATGAAACCGGGGCCGCGATCAAGGGCATATCAAGGTCAGGTGGTATCTGTGGTGGAAATTGTCATAACTTCTATCTTCTTAGCGGCGTCTGTGGCTTGGGCGTTGCGAGTCCGACTGGTAATCCAACGTACCGCGATCGAAACCCACTGCTTGCTGCGTGGATTTTTATCATGGTATGGGGCGTCGCAGGTCGACCCAGCCTAAAATAGGTACCAGGATGGCTGTCCTAGGGAGAGATAATACTGTAAAAATATGGGACGCTCTTCTCATATACCCAATGCGCCTACGGAGTGAAAAAGGATCTTTACTTTTTACTTACTTTTATCTCCCTACTTCACCATACGTACACACGCACACATAAAAACACATTCTGTTTTCCTATGTCGCCGGGGTGAAAAGAGTAATTACTATCTCGACAGTGATATTAAAACCCGAAGAAAGGAACGAAACAGATGCATTTTAAATGCAGTAAAAAAAATGGGTACTAAAATTCTCATCAACACAGGGTTAGTTGCGTATCCCAGGACGTTGCAGAATCAACCACAACAGCCCCTGTCGAGGCAAATTTACCAACGTAAGGCGGTCCCCTGATGTCGAAACCAACGCAAGGCGCATGGCCCGCAGCTGGGATGGAACCCTGGCATTACGAAGCGTTCGCATCGACTTAGCCACAGAGCCGACCATCAACACATTACAGGTATTAAAAATATATACAACTAATAACAAGGTCTATATATCTAACCATAAATATGTGTTCTGTTCTAGAGCTTATTCATAGATTTAGTATACAACGACACAATTTGGGTTCGACGGGTTCGTCTCGTGGTACTAACTGAAACTATGATGGAAAAAGAAAAAAAAAAAAAAAAAAAAACTCAAGAAATAAAAACATCATTGCTAGCTGCATAAGATTGGCAGAGACCGGCTAAGGTCTTGCAGCGTACAACGTGCCAGTGGTCCTTTTTAGGGCGCATTCAGAAGAAACAAAAAGGCCTAGAATGCAAGGGTTCCTCAACATTTTCAATTATTATTAGTTTTGTTTTATTCTCAACAGCCCCTGGCACAGTACTCAAGGGGGAGTACATTCTTGAGCTAGTTAAATTCAACCTTCGATGTATCATGTGAAATGGTTTGCCCACTTAGAGAGAATGCCTTGTGACACCATACCATACAAAGCATACATGGAAAGAGAAGAAGGACGTAGAGCACGGGGTAAACCAAGAACAAGATGGAAGGATAACATCAGAGAAACTCTACAACAGCATGATGTGCCTATGGTCGAGGCAGCCAGAAGAGCTAGAAACAGAACCTTATATCTCCCTCGATACCCACAACGGTAAAAAAGGAAGTGAAGAAGAAGAAGAAGATGTATCATTGTCAAACTTGATATGACAATAGCTGCGATGTCCCAGCTGGATACGATATGGACGAGCAAAATCGGCATCGCAATTAAGGGCCATATATACAAATCACTAGCATTGTCTTTTTTCTCTTATACAGATGTGAGAGTTGGATTCTCGCTGTAGAAGTTGACAGGAGGATTGAGGCTTTCGAATGTAAATGCTGCAGACGAATTTTACGAATTAGTTATTTAGAACAAAAAACTATAAATATGACAGGCAAAATAAATTCATTTCTAGGACATTAGGGGCCTCTCTTGGCAGTGGTAAAGCGTCGCAAGCTAGCTTGCTTCAGG